>JZKD02S1357033.1:227873-249787 GCA_000966675.3 Picea glauca | reverse complement strand
CAAGAGTTTACGAAGTATGGAACCGTCGAAGTCACGAGCGCTGAAGGGAATCTCAATTGTTGGTAGGATGAGGAAACTTGTCACCATATTAGAGACTCCAAAGACTTAGCTCTTTGGGGAATTCACGACGTGAGGGGTTGGAAAGCCCCGAAGCCTAATGTCGTGAAGTAATGAGAATCGTAGATCTATGGATCTACGTGGAACCTTGCAGATCATTAGATTGAAGAACTGAGAAGCTATCAGTCTATGATGATGTGGCTTTACGACGCCATTCGAGGTGACGGGGACCCGCATTATGTGTGCCACGTGTCACCCAATTTTGGACGATTCACATACCCATTATGCTTGTTAGATCATGACACATGTCACCCCCTATCGAGGACACATGTCACCCCTTGACCCTTGTTGTGTGTTAGCTTCTGGTTCGCACCAACCTAGCCTCCATGGCTAGTGACGTGACTGAGACTTCAGGAGTTTGGGATAACTTTGGGAGTTTGAGAGATGTGGGACGTGTATAATATAGGAATGTCCAACATAAAATGTCGACCTCTGAAGGGCTAGATCCACGTGGCGAGATTCCGGGAGTTCGGGATTTTTGGGCATAGTATGGAAAAAGGGATGTTCACGAAGATTGTCTATCGCTGAAAGTCCAACGATGATCACCGATTGCCGAAATGATGAATGCGTGGAGCGAAAACCGTAGAACGTCGATCGTTGAAGGGATAAGACACGTGGAGATACTTCGGGGATTAGGAAAAAGGTATGTTCAACTTTGAGTACCAAATCTCCCTTTTTAACCATAGATCTGGGTGGAGGATGTGAACATTTGATCCCCTTCATAGTTCGGTGATCTGAGAATTTGACAACACTTTTGGAACTCCCAAAGTTCAAGAACTTTCGAAGTGTCAAAACCTTTGCTAACGCAGGCTCTTAGCTCCCGATTTTCATCCTGAGGTCATGAGAAAGACCCCACTAGTTGGTTCAAGCGCATAGTGAGAGATGTAAGTTTCGAGGGAGCTGATTAAGAGGGTTTTGTTTAAGTAAGGGACCAAAAATGAACTAGGGAAAGAGAAAATTTGATGCCCCATCCCTAGAAAGGCTAATTAAGGGGTTGGGTGTGTTATAATAGTCAACTCTTATTACTAAACTAGTCATTTGTGTCAACCCTCTATGTTGTTATGTGTCTTTGACGTGGACCATTGAACCACTATTGAGGTGGTATATTGAAACATATGTTGATTTGTCCATTGAGTTGATGCCAAGTCGATCAAGCATGGACGTTGCAATGTTGGCATGTTGAAAAACATGCAATGATTTAGAATAAGATGTTAGCACTAATAACATAAGATGGTTGGGAGACACACTTTGATGTCCACTAGTGACATTGTTATGGCACACTAAAGCTTAAAAAATGTTTGACAAAAACTATAAATGCAAGTATGCCTCAATCTTCAAAAAATACATACGATGAGAGGACTACTAGCATAGTAATATGAATGAGTAGCATGCATGTTATATCAAAAAGGGATTTCTATATCCCATTATAAAATAGTTTGTAACGTTTATCTTGTGTATGTTCTATAGCCAAAAAAAGTTATTCATATCTATTTAAGTTTAATAAAAAAATATATTCACACACACAGAGATGGGTTTTCAGATATGGCTCGAGGGTTTCTATAGTACTCTACTATATAGGTGGCCAAGTGGTGACTTGAGTGTGCAGGGAGGTTTTCGTCATGGATGGTTACTCGACCCTAGTTGACTATTCGCATGATATTGTGTTAGAGGAGGAGATATTTTTCATTCCTCGTTTTCTAGGTGATCATGCTCCGGGGGAATGCACCGAGGTATCTTCAACCATGGGGGGTGGCTCCTTTATTCCAATCCATGTGCCATTTCAGGTTCTGGATGATTCCAGTTCAAGATCAATGGTGGTGGGATCAGATCGTCCGGTGGTAGCTCAGGTCATTTACTGTGCGAAATTTTTTGGCATCCTCTTTCCGATGCCAAGGAAGAGGTTATGTCTAGTTTTCCAACCTGGGTAAATTTGCCTAATTTTCCTCTGGAATTCTAGATGGATGAGGGTCTACAAGAAATCGGGGAAGACTTGGGCTCGTTTATTACTACCGATCAAAGTTATAAATCCAGTTTCCATTGCTCCGTGGCATAATTTTTGGTTGCATTAGATCCAAGGTAGGGGTTATATGAATTGTTGGACTTAGTGTGGAGTGATAGTACCTTACACATGTTATGGACTATCTAAATGTTCCATTCTGATGCTCTCATTGTCATGAAGTGGGCCACATTTTGGCAGACTGTGCCTTAGAATTCCATAAAAAAAATCATGCGGTCTCTAGCTTGGATTTGAAGGTGCGTGAGGGTAGTGTGGAGACTCAGAAGGTAGTGTCACCACCAATCCCAAGAAATTTGCATGGCTCTTTCGAAGCTATGAGGTCACAATCAATGGGTCAAGCATTGGAAAAAAATGTGGACGCTATGAATTCTCATGGTGAAGAACCTTCAATAATTATAGATGTAGAAAAGGAGTCAAAGGAAGAGGATAGAGTGAAGACTGAAGTCTTTGGAGATGACATTGATTTTTTGGCCTCTCAATGGAGGAAGATCAAATATATATGGGACAAAGGTGATCCTTCAAATGATATCTCTGCTATGTTCAATAACATTGTCCCTCCCCTACTCTCTTCTGCACTTTCTCATAGTGAGTCTTGCATCCTTGAGAAAATTTTTGTGTGTGATCCTTTTCCTCCTGGTAGTCTCGTGCCACCTTTGGAAAGTTTATTAGGTATTTTCTAGGGTTTTCATGTTGTTTAGTTAGGCAAGTACTCGGATTGCTCCTCCTATCGGGAGTCGATCACTTGTGCTTCTTCCTCTTTAGGTTATATGTCCAAATCTTCAGGTTGGGATCCCTATCTTCTCAAATACATGGAGTCTTCTCGAGCGCCTTCTATTTTGGGTGGTTTAGGGACATATGTTATTAAATATTCTGACCCTAGTCAGGCTGACTATAAGTTGGCACTTAAGCATGCACAAGAGAGAGTCGCTTGTGAGGTATCTCGGGATAGACAACGTCTCATTTCTAGGGTTCTCAGAGCAATAAAAACTCCATTTGGTGGGCCTCCATGAAATTTTCCTCTATCAATATTGGAGGCCTTGGAGGGAGGGCCAAAAAACTATCCTTTCACCACATTGTTGATATCAATCATCCATATATTTTAATGATCCAAGAATCCATGGGGGTTTGCGAGTCATTTTTTTCTGAGTTGGTTAAACTCTTTTCTGGGTGGGAGTTTGTAGGGGTGAACTCTATGGGTCACTCAGAATGATTAATTATTGGATGGTCTCCAAAATGTAAGTTACTTAACTCATTTTCTATATTCTCGGGTATCATGACCGAAATATTTAGCATGGAGCTGGATCGTATCTTTATGGTCATCAATTTATATGGTCCATATGACAGAAATGAGAGGTTTTGGTCAATGATTTTTGAAATGAAATGTCTAAAGGAATATTCACTTGTCATTGGTGGTGATCTCAATTTTACTTTCAGCAGGTAAAAAATTTGGGGGCCAAAAAATCGTGAAGACAATTTGGCATCCTTTTTTATTGAAAGATTTGAAAGACAGGGTTGGGGTGATGTGGAATCTATAAAGTTAAGACCCACATGGAGTAACAATATATGTGGGGAGGATGACATTGAAAGCGCCTGGATCATTTCTTGATCCATCATAACATTATTGAGTCCATTGGAATGTTTAGATCATAGGTTGGCCAAACTCGTACTTCTGGTCATTTCCCATCTTTTCAGGGTTGAATTGCTTGGATGAGAGGCTGAGTTCTCCGTTCAAGTTCAATTATTCTTAGCTAAATCTGGACGAGTTTCAATCCCTAGTTAAAATCAATTGGCACTAGTTTCAAAGGGGTGATGATTCTTCTCCAAGTCATCATTTTGTTCCAAATTTAAAGAAATTAAAGGGATTGGTGCGAACATGGGCCAATGAGAGAAGGAGGTTTGAGGATAAGTCTCTTAGGACAAATGAGGAGAAATTAGATAGAATCTATGAATCACTTCAATCTGTTAAGGGGGGCCTGGAGGTTATAGAAGAGTGTAGGACACTTAAACCTCGTCGTCACTCCATACTGCTAGAGCATGCGTAAAGTGGTGCCTTAAAAGTCGTGCACTGTGGTTGGAGGCGGGAGGCCAAAACACAAAGTTCTTTCAAAAAATTGCAAATTATAGAAGGAACAAGGACTCTATATGGGGAATTGAGGACTCTCAAGGTAATTGTGTTCACAGGTTTCAGAACTTGGAGGTGTTGGGAGTAGAGCATTTTAATGGTTTATTTAAAGAGTCAGAGTACATAAGGATGGATTCTATTCTAAAACAACTTGTCTTCTTTCCTCATCTTATATCAGAAGAAGACAACATTGACTTATTAAGAAAAATATCTTTATAAGAATTGTGGAAGATTGTTCCTCTTTCAAAAAAGAGAAAAGTCTTGGGCTAGATGGATGGATGATTGAATTTTTCATTCATTTCTTTGATCTATTGGGTGTTGATCTATTATAAGTTGTAGAAGAGGCGCAGACTTCGAGTAAGCTCCTTCCTTGCATCAATGCCATGTTTATTGCTCTCATCTCGAAGTCATATTTCCCATCATCATTTGATGATTTCGGCTTATTACGCTCTGCAATTGCCTCTACAAAATCATTGTAAAAACCATTGCATCATGTCTTAAGCCTGTTCTTTCCTCTTCGATTTTAGTTGAACAATTTGGTTTTTTAAAAGGATGATTAATCCGTGAAGCCACATGCTCAAGACATGAAGGGATACACTCCATTAAAGTTCTCAAATGTCAGTGTTCTGTGGTCAAGATTTGCCTCTCTAAAGCATATGATAGGGTTTCATGGCTTTATCTTTGTCTTCTTTTGTTGCATGTGGGTTTTGATTTATCACTTGTTAAATGAATAATGGAATGTGTATCCTCTGTCACTTGTGTTATTCTTATTAATGGGGTGGGTTCTCCTTTTTTTCATCTAGGTTGTGGTGTTCTCCAGGGTTGTCCTTTGCCTCCCTAGTTGTTCCTCTTGGTGGTGTACGACCTAAGTCGTGCTTTGGATGATGCCAAGATAGTAAGGGGTTTTCTCAAGGTTCGCTCTAGGCGGGCAATGAATCTTACCCACTTATTATTTGTGGATGAAATTTTGTTTTTTTGTCTCCTGTGTAGAACATGATGTGGTTGTCCTAAAGGAAGCTTTGTCCCTATTCAACGAAGCCATTGGGATGATTATCAATGGGGAGAAATCTGCCATTTACCTGGTCTATCATCAAGGTACTCATTGGCCTTTATTTAACTCTCTGCTAAATTGTTCCATTCATGCATTGGGGGATGACTTCAAATATATCAGGTTTAATATTAAGTCGAATAACTACAGGACCGATGATTGGAGGTGGTTGGTGTCTCGGGTTGAGCATAGAATCCATTTCTGGTGCAATAGATGGATCTCTTGGGGAGATAGACTAGTGTTAATCAAATCAATGATCGAAGCAATTCCAGTATATTGGCACTTGCTGGATAATATTCCGAGAGGGATATTGGCTTGTATACGCAAACTATTATTTAACGTTTTGTGGAAAGGTTCATCGTAGTATATTGGATCACACCTTGTGAATTGTAATTTTTTTTTTTCCTCAATTGTTGCAGGTGGCTGGGGCTTAAAGGATTTAGTGTTTTTTGGGTGAGCCCTAGTGGTGAAATCTCTTTCATTGTTTTTGACAGGTGATAGTTTTTGGAGGAACATTTTGATAAAAAATATATTGAGCCTAGTTCAATTATTGAATGTATCCATAAAAAAAGGAAATCGATCATAAATTCTTTGAGTCAGTTGAGGGTGATCATAAATAAGTTTCCTCAGATTGGTAACTTTCTGGCCTAGAAAGTTGGTTCAAGTTGTCTAGTTTGGATTGGAGTTGATTCCATAGTCGAGTTTGGTGATCGATCTTTCCTTTCAGGGTCGTCAGTAGATCAATTGCAAGAGTTGGGTATTTGCACTCTCAATCATATCAGAGATCCTACTCTCTCAACTATTTGGCAACAAAATTGGCTATCAACAAAGGAGGTTGGGTTGACAAACAATTGGTCAGAAGAATGGTTTCATTTTAGAGATTCTCTCAGACTAGCATATGTGCATTTAATGGAGGAAGAGGACGAGTTAGTTTGGAATTTCCCAAATGCGGGAGGTAGATACTTGGTGAAATTGGGGTATCAAGCTTTATTTCAAGGTGATGGTGGTACAAACCTCTATGGATCCTAAAAGGGTCATTAGAGGCTAAGTTATTTTTCTGGCTCATTCTTCAGAACAAAGTGTTAACATGGGAGAGAATTCAACATAGGTGGAAGCAAGGTCTTGTCTATTGTTATCTTTGTAAGCATTATGGTGAAACCTCCTCCCATTTGTTTTTGAACTGTGACTTCTCAAGAGAGGTCTAGAGGGAAATTGGAACCCATTTGAAGGTAAATTCTCTGTGGACTCGTGACACGTTGATAGATAATTTTTGGTATTTCTCTCAAGATAACCTTCTGTAGTCATTTCAGGTGCTTCCCCTTTTAGTTGTGCGTGGAATTTTGATAGCTCGCAATGCCAACTTATTCAATGGCATAGAATCTTCTGCCTACAAAATCTCTCAACAGATCTTTGTTTTACTCCCTCATTATACTATTTCCAAATTAATTAAAGAGAAAAGAATCTTGAGGCCGATCGATATCAATCAAAATGTTCCCCAACATTTTTTTTGATGGTGTGTGTCAGGGACCAACCCATGTGTGTGGTGCAGGGTTCTAGCTTCACTTATCTAATTCACATTCTATAACAAGTAAAGTGAATATGGGCGAAGGCACCAACAATAAGGAATAACTTTTGGCTTTGTTTCACTTGCTCAAGTGTGTTTCGGACATAGATATTATGGAGCTTCAAGTTTTAAAATTTTAGGGAATTCAAAACTTTCCATTATTTGGCTGGCTAGGAAATATTTAATTGAAAACACTGTTCTACAGGGCTTGGAACAAAGGTTAAAGCTTATTTATGCTACTTTTGCCTCTATATCCTTCTAGCATATTTTTCATGAAATGAATTCAGCAGCAAGCAAACTTTCGAAAGAAGCTCTCGACTTGCCAAAGTTTCTCTTAATCCTAAAGGAATTTGTGGATGGCGAGGTTATCTCGATTCGAGAAGTTGCAATTCATTAAGTTCCTTAGACTCTAAAGTTTATGTTTTTTTATATTAAGGGTAGATGTTTTATGTGCATGACCACAACTAATTTTATGAAGTATATTGATATTTTAATCATCAAAACTCTTTGTTTTTGTGCCTTGAGCGTCTATGAATTGTAACTCTTTCTTTTTGAAAAATAAAAATTAAGTTTTTTTGGAAATATATATAATAGTGGATTCATCTTAATTTTTTATTTATTAAAATTAATTAAATATAATTGAAGAATAATATCCCTTCGAATGTAAACCTTTTTCAATTTCTTTTATTAAAAAAAAATTGTATTTTAAAGAGATTATTTAATACGAAACTATTTAATATATAACATAGTTATGTGATATATGTATTAGTAGTAAGTATGATAATGTTGCTTATTATATGATATATAGATAGACGTTTAAAAAATAGCGTTGAAAAATACATACTTCTCTATAAGTAATAGAGAAAGATATTGATTGATCAAACGTAATGGTAACGTATGCTTAGCTGGATTGAAAAACATTTAAATTAAATTAGTAAAGGGCAATGAATGGAAAAGAAATAAATAAATTAAATTAGTGAAGTGAAATAAATGAATGAAAGAAATTGCAGGAGATTCAATTCATTAGTTGGTATTCGAATCAGAATAGGCGAATTACAGTGCAATTAATCCCACATTCATATCGTTCACGAATTACAATTACATTAAATATATGGAGAGACAGAATAGCTGTTATCACCACGAGAAGAAAGGGGCGGTGAGGAAATATTGCAAAGAAGGGGAACCAAGTTCTCCCCATTTTCAGTTAGAAATCGCTGAGACTGTTGCTACTGAGCCTAATTTTTCTTTTTGCCTAATTTTTCTTTTTCCCAACTATAGTTAGATATTCACGCTGACATTGTTCCCAATATGAGTTTAGTTGAGTGGGTTTTACTTTACTTTATGATATTATTCGAAAATATAACAATCTAACACAACATACTAGATAAGTATATTTGAATATTATTCAAAAATATAATAATAACACAACATACTAGATAAGTATATTATGATATTATTCAAAAATATAACAATAACACAACACACTAGACTAAAGTAAAGTAGATAAGTATATTTGAATATTATTCAAAAATATAATAATAACACAACATACTAGATAAGTATATTATACTAGATAAGTATATTATGATATTATTCAAAAATATAACAATAACACAACACACTAGACTAAAGTAAAGTAGAGATGAGTTTAGTTGGAAATAAAAGTAAGAGATTACTTGGATTTATTATACTAGACCAAAGTAGAGATGAATTTAGTTGGAAATTAATATACTAGACTAAAGTAAGAGATTACTCGGATTTATTATACTAGACCAAAACAAAGTTGAATTTAGTTGGAAATTAACATACTAGACTAAAACACTAGACTAAAGTAAAGTAGAGATGAGTTTAGTTGGAAATAAAAGTAAGAGATTACTTGGATTTATTATACTAGACCAAAGTAGAGATGAATTTAGTTGGAAATTAACATACTAGACTAAAGTAAGAGATTACTCRGATTTATTATACTAGACCAAAACAAAGTTGAATTTAGTTGGAAATTAACATACTAGACTAAAGTAAAGCAGAGATGAGTTTAGTTGGAAAGAAAAGTAAGAGATTACTCAGATTTATTATACTAGACCAAAGCAGAGATGAATTTAGTTATAAATTAACATACTAGACACACAACATACTAGACTAAAGTAAAGCAGAGATGAGTTTAGTTGGAAAGAAAAGTAAGTGATTACTCGGATTTATTATACTAGACCAAAGCATAGATGAATTTAGTTGGAAATTAACATACTAGACTAAAGTATATCACAACATACTAGATAAGTATATTATGATATTATTCAAAAATATAACAATAACACAACACACTAGACTAAAGTAAAGTAGAGATGAGTTTAGTTGGAAATAAAAGTAAGAGATTACTTGGATTTATTATACTAGACCAAAGCAGAGATGAATTTAGTTGGAAATTAACATACTAGACTAAAGTAAGAGATTACCCGGATTTATTATACTAGACCAAAACAGAGTTGAATTTAGTTGGAAATTAACATACTAGACTAAAGTAAAGTAGAGATGAGTTTAGTTGGAAAGAAAAGTAAGAGATTACTCGGATTTATTATACTAGACCAAAGCAGAGATGAATTTAGTTAGAAATTAACATACTAGACACACAACATACTAGACTAAAGTAAAGCAGAGATGAGTTTAGTTGGAAAGAAAAGTAAGAGATTACTCGGATTTATTATACTAGACCAAAGCAGAGATGAATTTAGTTGGAAATTAACATACTAAACTAAAGTATATCTCAACATACTAGATAAGTATATTATGATATTATTCAAAAATATAATAATAACACAACATACTAGACTAAAGTAAAGCAGAGATGAGTTTAGTTGGAAAGAAAAGTAAGAGATTACTTGGATTTATTATACTAGACAAAGCAGAGATGAATTTAGTTGGAAATTAACATACTAGACTAAAGTAAGAGATTACTCAGATTTATTATACTAGACCAAAGCAGAGATGAATTTAGTTGGAAATTAAAATACTAGACTAAAGTAAAGCAGAGATGAGTTTAGTTGGAAAGAAAAGTAAGAGATTACTCGAATTTATTATACTAGACCAAAGCAGAGATGAATTTAGTTGGAAATTAACATACTAGACTAAAGTAAAGCAAATATGAGTTTAGTTGGAAATTGGTTTATTAGACCTTAAGAAAAGTAAGAGATTACTTGGATTTATTATACTAGACCAAAGCAGATATGAATTTAGTTGGAAATTGGTTTATTAGACCTTAGTAAAGCAGAGATGAGTTTAGTTGGAAATTGGTTTATTAGACCTTAAGAAAAGTAAGAGATTACTCGGATTTAGTTGGAAATTGGTTTACTAGACCTTAAGAAAAGTAAGTGATTACTTGGATTTATTTAAAATGTTACTTATACACTAGACCAAAGCAGAGATGAATTTAGTTGGAAATTGGTTTACTAGACCTTAAGAAAAGTAAGTGATTACTTGGATTTATTTAAAATGTTATTTATACAACATACTAGACTAAAGTAAAGCACATATAAGTATATTATGATATTATTCAAAAATATAGCAATCTAACACAACACACTAGACTAAAGTAAAGCAGAGATGAGTTTAGTTGGAAATTGGTTTATTAAACCTTAAGAAAAGTAAGAGTATACTCGGATTTATTATACTAGACCAAAGTAGAGATGAATTTAGTTGGAAATTGGTTTATTAGACCTTAAAAAAAGTAAGTGATTACTTGGATTTATTTAAAATGTTACTTATACTTGAAAATCATTAAGAGAAGTATTCCAAGATCATTAAAGTTTTGATGACTTAGAAGGTTAGGAAGGTCGGTATTGTGACAAATATTTTGAAGTTGAGATTTATTATACTAGACCAAAGCAGAGATGAGTTTAGTTGGAAATTGGTTTATTAGACCTTAAGAAAAGTAAGTGATTACTTGGATTTATTTAAAATGTTACTTATACTTGAAAATCATTAAGAGAAGTATTCCAAGATCATTAAAGTTTTGATGACTTAGAAGGTTAGGAAGCTCGGTATTGTGAAAAATATTTTGAAGTTGAGATCTAATTTGGGTATACGCAGGGCACTCTAAGAGAAAGCGTTTTTCATCTTCAACCCTCTTGGTGTCACAAAGGTGACATGTTCTTTCCTACCATGGTGTTTTCGGGATAGCCCAATGCTCAATTTCACTATGCAACTCATGAGAATTAGTTCTAATTTTAACAATATTGATTCTCTTCTTTACGCTAGTCAAAACAGAGAGATACTTTTGATTTTCAAGATTAGGGTTCACCACCTCCTTATAATATCTTAATTTTCTTTTATCCTCTAATTCTTTATTGCACCATAGATTCTCCTTAAATTTAGTTTGTATAATATTTTTAATATCATCAGTATTCTGCATAATAACTTCTTCTTTTATTCCTCAATGATTTAGCCAAGACTTGGCATCATTATGACATCCCCGCTTGAGTCGCTGGTGATTTTGGCTAGAGTCTGAAGCAATTTTGGGGAGCATATTGTCATCCATGTTGTTTATCTTGTTCTTGTACATTAAGTATATATTCATAGTTGTGCTATAAATGGGGTAAAGGGTCACTTCTACGAGGAGGATAGGATAAAGTGTATTACCTTTAATTTTGAGATTATAAGTTATACAATTCTTTTGGATCTTCTCTATCTTTCTCCAAAATTCTCGAGAGATATTGCATCCCCAAATTTCACATGCATATAAGATAACATGAGTGACAAGAGTCTCAAAGAGGAGATTTTTCTTATCCCATAGCCAAAGCTCTGCTAATTTACAATTATTTTCAAGCCCATAATAAGATTTCCACCCTCCATTTACCCTTTTTCTCAATGCTATAGTTCCAATTGAGCTAGAGATGAATATCAATTTTCCAAAATTACTTGTACAAAGACACTTCCTCCAAGATATTGTTGTCATATACAAAAGTATCATAGGTGATCTTGTTGTATTTAATGATCATAACCTTCATTTTGTAAGCGTTCACAGTCATACATGTACTAGAGGAGAAGTCCTTGAGAATTCGAAGTTGCTTACTAAGGTCATAGGGATTCCTTGCCATAAGAACAATACCATTAGCATAGAGAAGAAGGGCGATGACTATACTAGTAAGAGTTGATCCAACACAACCTATAGCTTCCAAACAATCTTATAACTTGTTAATATAAATACCAAAATGGGTAAGGGATAGGGGACAACCTTACTTGATTCCTATATTGTAGTTAATTTCTTCTAACAAACTAGAGTAGAGATGAATTTAGTTGGAATGGGTTTTGAGTGAAATGTTTCAACATAAAGACCGTAATAAATCTCTTTTAAATTATTATAATAAAATATATTACAATATTATTCAAAAATATAATAATCTAAGACAACATACTAGACCAAAGTAGAGATGAGTTTAGTTGGAGTGGGTTTCAAGTGAGATGTCTCAACCTAGAGCCCATAATATATCATTTTTAAATTATTATAATAAAATATATTACAATATTATTCAAAGATATAATAATCTAAGACAACATACTAAACTCAAATATGAGTTTAGTTGGAGTGGATTTAAAGTGAGATGTCTCAACCTAGAACATGACATTGTCCTAACAAGCTTTAGGCTTGTGCTTTTCAAAAAAAAGATGAAAATTGTATGCATGTTATTAATGTTCTACTATACTAAAGTAGAGATGAGTTTAGTTGGAGTGAGGCTTATGCTTTTCCAAAAATAAAGATGAGAATTGTATGCATGCTATTAGTGCTTTGGCCTTGAAAACTAAAGTGGAAACCATAACAACATGTTATTCCATTTCCTAGCCTATGACTTTTAACATCTATTATATACAAAAAAAAAAGAACAATTTGAGAAGAACTCGACCATTTTCCTATAGGATAACTAAAGAAAAATATAGAGGAAAAAGTGAGATTGGATCGATGTTGTTGTAGCCTAGTCTTCTTCTTCATCTAGTGCAATGGGATGCTATGGATCTACCCCCATTGATTTCTTTCCTCCCTCTTCTTCTGCTCCTAAAAGGAGTCTTGCAGTAGAAATTAATATTTGCCATTCAATTATTGTAGCTTCTCCTCAATTGATTGCAATGCTAGAGTGATAACTTCCTCAAAAAAATCCATATGATAGGTAATGATTTTTCTTTGTATGCCAATACAAATACAAAGTCAAGGAATACTTGGTTTTCCTACTTCTAGAGAAGTTGGTATCAAGGATTATGGTGGCTAACTCTTCATCAATTTTAGAGCACCTGGTGGCTCCTCTCTTATCTCTCACTTTATCTTCTAACCTATGCAGTTATTGGATGATGAATGCATTATGTATGCCAATAAATCCTTTTTCTATTCTATGTGCATTGGTCTGCTTCTTGGTTGGCCTATATGCAACGATGTGGCTTCAACTATGGTTGGTGAGTGGGGGCAAAAAATCTACAAATTGATAGAATTCTCTATTTCTCATTTGTTATGTCAGCTTCCACTTCTTTTATGTAGGCCCCACCGCCTCCTGTTGGCTCTAGTTGGTTTTGTTTTGCCTCATAGATCAATATTAGGAATTTCTACTCCATGGTCTCTTTCTTTACCCACTTTGGTCTTCTTTACCTACCATGTGACTCAGATGCCACTAGAAAGGCCATTGTATGTGATCTACAATTCATATCTGAAAAACACACACAATGAACTAAATGTGTAGTGAAGAATATAAATTAGATAGTGGAGAGCAGAGAAAATAGAACATACACGCAATAGAGAAGAAGAATTAGAACAAAAAAACAACCATCACATTGTTTAGTAAGAGAGGAGCACCCTTTATTGTGCAAGGCAACTTTTTCCTCAATGTTATTAGTTGTTACAATGGAGATTGTTATTGCGGAATTAAACTACTAACAATTTATTATGAAGCACCTTGCTCAACCGAATTGGTGAGGAATTTTTACAATATAAATGACTGACGCTGACTACATACTAACATTTATTATGGAGCGCCCTGCTAAAATGGACTAACGAGGGTTGTTTCCAAAGAACTAGATGACATTAACTAACATACTAACAATATGGAGCATCCTCCTTAGCCTGAGTGGCGAAGGAATGGGTGTGCCCTTCCTGGTGGCCCAATTCCTCCCTGTTTAGATCTAGAATCATCCCTACTTTTACCAACAAATGAGGAAATTAGAACTTCAATGTCTCGAAAAACATTCATTTGAATTGTGTTGGAGTCTGTCCCTTTTTACCCACCAAATATGAAATATGTTGTTGTTGACGTGTGGTCCTAGTCTGGGAGTCAAGAATTTTATCAATGAGTAGAGGAGGCTGAAAATATGCTATATTATCCACTGGATGATGAACTGTGACTGCATCTTCAAGGATATGTGATTCGAACAACTTGAGATTGTGCATAGTAAACACATCGTGGATGCTGAGCAGGGAAGGAAAGTCTAGGCGATATGGATTATTATCTATGCATTCCAGAATAGTGTATGAGCCATAACACAGTGACTGCAACATATGATGTTGGATTTTGAATTGGTATTTTTCCAAAAATATCCCCACATGATCTCCCGACTGAAAGAACAATGGCATACACTACTAATCATGCCTCTATTTCGCACGGTCTTGGGCTGCTCATAAGATAATTGTTTCCAAAGTATGACGTTGAGCCAACATGTGGATAAAACACTGAGTTGACTGTTGTTCCTGTTGTTGATGTGTAGAGCCAGAAGGAGCAAGAGTCTCTGAATGGTAGGACATCAGATGAACTCCTTGTTTAAGTACAACCCCAATGGCAAGCTAAAATTCATCCTTCTCAATATCAAAGGGTTGATTCTTATCCGGAAAACATAGAGCCTGTGCATAGCATAATGCGTTCTGAATCTGAGTGAAGTGGTGCTTAGAATTTCCCAAAAAAATATCGATGGCATGGGAATTGGTGTGCGCTGACCATTGTGCCAAAACTTGTACCTAAGATGGATCCGATTGACCCTCTTTTGTGTCTAGTATGAGTCCCAAATGAAGCACTGATGTGTGTCCAAAATAGGATTTATTCACCTAAAGTGTATGTGCCTGCAGTAGCTCGAGGATGTTGCAGACACGCTGAAGATGTCATGCCCATGAATTATTGAATACTAAGATATCATCAAGGTAAATGACCACACACTTACCCAAATGACTTGTTGCATTCCCGCGAACTTGATGGTAGCCAACTGTCAAATCCATATGTGTGAAGGAATAATCCCCTTGTAAGTGGTCCAGTAAATCCTCCATCCGGGTTAGGGGGTAGCAATTTTTAACATTGGCGTTATTAAGGGCACGGTAGGTGGTCACTAGGTGCCATTCTGAATCATCCCTTTTTGGGATAATAAAGGCAGGGGACACACATGGTGACAATGAAGGTGGAATATGATTTGTTTTCAAAATTTCACCAATTGGGATTTCCATCACAACAACCTCTTGGGGACCAATGCGATAGGATGGGAAGTTGGGCAACGAAACACCAGGAATTAGATCAAGTGTGTGCTCCATAGAGCGAGATAGTGGCAGTCTTGTGGGTTGGGTGGAGGAATATGAAAATTCTTGGAGCGGGGGAGCCATGGAAGGAGGTATAGGGTTATTCCATTTGTCTGGGTTAATGGGGTAAACTAAGCACAAAAAGATGCATTGGTTCAAAATGACTTGATTAGGGGCTGCTTGGTCAGTAATACATTGGGTGGATTTAAGAGAAGAAAAAGTAAGCACATAGTTTCTCCCCTCATGTTGCAAGTGGTATTGATGAAATTTAACATGATAGACAACGTGTTGAGCCTGTTAGTAGGGAGGACCAAGTAATAAATTGACACAATCAAGAGGAGATACATCACACACCACAGTATCTCGAAAAGGGCCAACAACAAAGGTCACTGCACAACATTGGGAGACAGTGAGGCGAGGGCCTTCCTTTTGTACCTAGTTGAGTTGGTATGGGGTCGGGTGTAGAATGGTGGGTAGGTTAAGGCGTTGGACCAAGTTCTGGGCCACTAGGTTATTTTGGCTTTTGTTGTCCAAGATGAGAGTAGCCAACTCATGCTTAATATGACAATTATGTGTAAACATGGGTACATTAGAGATGTCGGGTTCATTAGTGGTAATTAATATCAAAGATGGGTCAACTTTGTTAGGATTGTCGAGAGAGACTACTTCATGATGGTTAGGGGAATTTGGCTGAGCGACCTCTACAAATAGATTTTTTTGGGTGTGAATGTTCTTAAGTGCCCGACAATTTGTAGATGCATGTGAGTTGGTCTTATGAAAGATACACCAAGGAACATTTTTGGGTGTGGATGGGGAAGCAGGGGAAACATGGGAATGACTAGTATGCAAAGGAATATCACTAGAAGGATCAGATTGGGTTGGAGGAGAGCGGATTCGAGGATCCACTTTACGTTCCACGACCAAGGCCCGAAGAAAGGCCTTGGTCAAGGAAGGAATTTCAAATAAATCAAATTCACGGAAGAAAAATAATAAAAAACCAGAATTAAATTTAACAAATAGTACCTCTTCCATATCTGAAATGTGCAGCTGGATGTGCAACTTGCAAAATATATTGATGTAGCTCTATACCGACTGATTGGAGACTTGTCGGAGCTGCAACCATTTAGCAAGGATATTCTGGCGATATCCTAGGGGATATAAGCATTCTCTTAATGCTTGGAAAAATTCATCCCAAGATGTGAGGCGTTCAGGCATTGTAGTTGTTGTCTTGCCAATCTCGATGACCAATGTGTGATTCTCAATTTGAGTATCGCACCAAGCTTATTCAATGCCCTCCAACTGTAGGATGGAGATCTGAAGCTTCACATCCTCATCCATCTCGGGACATGTCTTGAAGTAGATGGAGAGGTTGTGGATCCAGGAATTGACAGTCTCACCTTTCATTTGGCCCAAAAACTTGGGCAATTGAAAACACGTATCGAGCTCCATGGGTGTTGGAGCTCATCATTGCCGCAGACAAAGTAACTTATGAAAAGTGATAGCTAAATACTGAATTAGGGAAGACACATTGGACGTCGAGTCCTCGGTGGATGGTTCCTTACGAGGCGACATGATTTTCATCCACCAATTGGAGTAGCTTGAAGATACACCTCTCGAAAGCTATATGCACATTCCGAAAGTTGTTGGGCGCACTAAAACTCGGTAACGAGAGTGCACTGAAACACTAAGAAGAGGGTGCACTGAGAACTCTAAGCAGAGGGTGCACTGAAACTCTGAGCAAAGGATGCACTGGAAATCCTTGAGAAGGGCTCACTAGACCTTGTGAAGAGGGAACACTGAAAAATCCTTGAGAAGGGCATTCAAGAACACCTTGAGAAGGGCATGTAGAGAACGCTGAGGAGGGTGTATCGAACTCCGGTGATGAGCATTGCAAGTTGAGACATAGACACACAGTAACTTTTTTTTGATCTAATGGATGGCTTCCATCTCATTCTTGATGTCGAGAAAAAACGTGTGAAGATCCAAGGTTTGATACCAATTGATCTACAATTCAGATCTGAAAAACACACACACCAAACTAAATGTGCAATGAAGAATAAAAATTAGATAGCGTAGAGTAGAGAAAACAAAACATACACACAATAAAGAAGAAGAATTAGAACATAAAAATAACCATCACATTATTCAGTAAGAGAGGGGTGCCCTTTATTATGCAAGAAATTTTTTTCCTCAACGTTATTAGTTGTTACAATGGAAATTGCTACTTCGGAATTAAACTACTAACAATTTATTATGCAACACCCTGCTAAACTTGACTGGAAAGGTATTTTTACAATATAACTGACTGAAGCTGACTACATACTAACATTTATTATGGAACGCCCTACTCAACTAGACCAACGAGGGTTGTTTCTAAAGAGTTGGATGACGTTAACTAACATACTAACAATATGGAGCATCCTGCTTATCCTAAGTGGCGAAGGAAAGGGTGAACCCTTTTTGGTGGCCCAATATGGCTATGGTGAATTATCATGAGAGGAAGCAACCACAAAAACAACCATCCCACCATCATTTTCATTGTAAATAACGACCCCCTCGTATGTACAAGCTTACTCATTACAGGATGTGGGAATGGAAATATCATCTCTAGTTTTGGAAGCTTCAAACTGCTCTTCGGCTTGTTTTCCCCTCACTCAACATATGTGTGAAATGGTTTGTCAATGGGTAGTATGCCATCCTTTATGTGCATGGGTCGCTTATCCTATGTCATCATCCGCTTCCATGTGAAAACCATCATGGTTGAAAAATAGTGGTATGTCCATTGATTTACTCCCTCACACCCCATATGGATGAGTTATACTCCCTCACACCCCATATGGATGAGTTATAGATAACATGTTATACTTCCTTTCTTATATGGATTTTTCCAAAGTTTTCATTTTGACACAACAACCCTATTGACCAATAACAATGCCACACTTTAGAGCTACTTATTTTAACTTTGGATTTAAGTTTACTTAAAAATTCTAGAAATAAGGTTATAATATGCATATAGTTCTTGAATGTCGGGAACTTCATGGCATACTGTAAGATTTTAGTTTTCTTTTTTTAATAATTATTTTCCATTGAGTAATGACCATCGTTCAGGTGTGTTATTGTTGGAAATGGGTAGAGATTTTATGTGCATATAGGGTGCTCTTAGTAGGAATTATCCATAATTGTGATTGCACTTGCATCAACCCAGTGGATTGGCATAACTGGGAATCACTTGAGAAATAAGGGACTTAATGTTTTTATGAGTGCAAGTGTTTCAGGTTAGAAATTAATAAGACAATAGAAAAATGATGAGAACAAGCAATGTGTGATCCATACTTTCTTCAACCAAGATTCAAAGAAAACATATTACAATTTCAAGAAACAACATACACAATTCCCTGAAAAATGGAGGTGTATAAAATTTATGAATATGTAAACAATGTCAAATAAGTGTGTTTTTTTTACCGTTTTTAATTTATATATATTTTTAATTTCCAAATCTTCAAGTAAATAGAAAGATAGTATTATTTTTAACCATTGGTTAAGAAACCACAACCTAAGGGTGTCTAAGCCGTCATAATCACTCGGGGATCGCATCCAGCCTGGCCGTACCAACCCTTAACATGGATGGATTTTTGGGTGTCTCCTTCCGACTAAACTCACCGTAAAGATATTGAACTTGGATCGCCTAACAAACAAAACCCATGCCTTAACCGATTGAACTAACAAAAATTGACAAAAAAATAATATCATGAAAATATGAAAATTATTGATTTATTTATAAACAAAAAAAACATATATTTTCCAAAGAAAAAATAAATAAATAATGACGTTAAAGATTTGTTAGAGGAAATCAATCTAATGGAATCACAAATTGACAAGGAAGTTTGAGATGAATAATTTGCTCAATGGAATTACAAAACAAGAAAAAACAAATAAGAACTAAAAGAACAACTAAAGCATTAAGTCTATGCAAGTATGTTATACGTGGCATGCCAGAGGAGTTTCATGCATCTAGAAGCCCATCCAGAATATAAATCTGCGTGCACAAAATCTTTGAAGTCCTTTGAATTTCGGCACATCAAAATAATTGCATAGAGAATGTGTGGAGTCAATTCAATTTATTTTTGAAGTATTGTATTTTAAAATGAATTTGTGACTTTGACTAATACTTCCAAACAGAAATTTAGTTACATCATTATCTTTATTTTTGGTAAAATATGAAAACAAAATAACGAAATTTAAAAATTGGAAATATATGTTTTCTTTTCTAAATAAATGAGATTAAAAATATTTTTCACGAAACTTTTAGTAAAATAAAAAATAAAATAATGAAATTTAAATATAGGAAATACACTTTATTTTTTTTAAATAAATGAGATTAATAAATAATTTTTACAAAACTTTAAAAAAATTAATAAAATTATTGTAAATTTAAATTAGTTGCTTAATTTATAATTGAAAACTATGTACTTTGTGTGGAAGGGACTAATAATAACATTTGATAATCCTCACTTTAATGGATCCAATTTATGACTTAAATTAAATTAAAAATATTGAATGTTACCATTAATAACCATATGACACCACTCTTCTATTTTTGAAGGTAGCCAAATCACATTTATGGCATCCTTGATGGTCACAATCACTTATTCACTATGTTTATGC
Source organism: Picea glauca (assembly GCA_000966675.3). Taxonomy (NCBI): domain Eukaryota; kingdom Viridiplantae; phylum Streptophyta; class Pinopsida; order Pinales; family Pinaceae; genus Picea; species Picea glauca. The sequence goes on along the minus strand of JZKD02S1357033.1, from coordinate 229,727 downwards.
CCTCAACAAAATCTAGGCCCTATGGACTATGAATGCTTCAAGTTTTTTAAAGTTTTACTAATGGTGTCTTACTATTCTTTGTAACTTAAACAATTTATGCTTGTAGATGATTTCAATTTCATTGATTGGTTTTCTTGATTGACTCTATTACTTTAATATCATGATTATAATCAGATTTATATGTTTGATTTAATTAGAAGACTAGCTTGGGATTCATTGATTGGTTTTCTTGATTGACTTTATTACTTTAATATCATGATTATTACCAGATTTATAAGTTTGGTTTAATTACAAGACTAGCTTGGGTTTGATGATCTTTAAGTCTCCTTCCATCACTTTATGCCTTGATGGTGTAATGAATTCAAAACCCTGTAAGTTGCGACCTTATCGAAGTTAATTTCCTTTGTTTACATAATGATAGCTTGATTGTGATGTTTTCCTTTTCTTGTCTGAACTTATTACATAAACATTAATTGGCCTTCTATTTTTCAAGACATTCATTGACATTGTTTAAAAGCACTAGTTTAAATTTTAAGGATCCATAGTTATCTTAAAGTGTAAAAGCCTTGGTGAATCTTACTAATTCCTAAAATGCCAACCATAAAATGTTTAGCAATATTTTTATAAAAATACTCAAATTTATAAGGACTTATATAGTTTCTAGAAAACTTAGTGATTTTTAGAATAAAATACTTGTATCCTATAAAATTTGGGTGAATCATTTTAGAAAAAAATGGAAGTTGAAAAATATTGTTTTCGAGAAAAATATGGAAAATTAGCCCATGATCGAAATTTAGCCCTTGAAATATTGCATTGAGCACTAACCATCAAAGTGTATCAAATAATGCTTATGAGAATGAGGATGAGGCACCAAGAGCACCTCCACATAGTTATGCAAAAACTATGAGAACATGAATTGTATGCTAAGAGTGAGTTCTTCAAGAAAGAATTTCAATAACTTTAGCACATCATATCTCAAGATGGATTGAAGGTAAGACCTAAGAAGATTGAATTCATATCCCAGTTCGCCAACCCCAAAGAATGCAATTGAAGTGAGAAGCTTCTATGTCCAAACCATAACATGAGATTACCAGGATATTATTGGAGATTCCTCAAGGGCTTCTCTAAGATTGTAGGATTTTTGTCAAAATTACAAGATAAAGGAAACAAGTTTCTATGGACAACCTTGCATGAGGAAAGATTCCAAGAGCTTAAGAAACTCCTTATGTTGGCATTAGTACTGATACTACCTAATTTTGAGAAATATTCTCTAGTGTGTACTAATGCCAATAGCAAGGGTATTAAGGGAGTACTTATCTAGGAACGATGAGAGATGAGCTATGAGTCTCAAGAAACATGGAAAACTCTAAGGAATGAAATATAATATCTAAGTATAGTATTCTACGCAAATATTTTGGGGTGATAAAATCATGCATGTATATAATGTAGGTGAACATTCAATAAAAAAACATAAAAAATACTATTAATCTTTGTAAAATTTGAAGAATATTATATATATATATATATATATATATATATATATAACCTATTAGAGAATATAATATTTTAAAATATGAAACTAAAGGTTCTTGAATTGTCCAACCCATAACTTAGAACCCTTAACAATGGTGCATGTTCTTAGGGTATGGAAACATTATCTGATTGGAAGGAAAATTGAATTACAATTAGACCATGGAATCTTGAAATATTTACAAACATAGCCTAAGTTGAATGCTAGATATGTTGGAGTTACTTCACACACACCTAGGATTTCTTTTTCCTAAGGTTTTTATTTGTTTATTAGTCATAATTAGTCATTATCTAGTCTCCTATATTTTAGGAGAGAATATTCCA
>JZKD02S1357033.1:210977-227823 GCA_000966675.3 Picea glauca | reverse complement strand
TTCTTTACAAAATTCAAGGATTTACTGTCGCAACTCAAAGCTTGTGGGGTTGATAAATCGAAGGAGGAGAAACAAATGGTTCTCACCATTCTCTCCAAGCTTGGACCTGAATTCTATGTATTCGTATCCACATTCCATACTGTCAGATTCGCCTCTGGAGCCACCTGGAAGATGCCTTCTCTTGAGGAATTTATCGAATCCTTGACACAAGAGCAAACCAAGCTCATCAACATGGGCACAATCAAAGGCCCAAGGGCACATGCACTCACTATGCATGTTGGCAGCCACAAATATCAGAAATCTAAAGAAAAAGATAAGCGGAAATCTCATGCACATACGAAGAGGGAAGGGTACACAAAACCCTTCACCGATGCCTCCGGATCCAAAGGAGAAAAGGGAAGAAAAGGAGAGAAATGCACATACTGTCACAAAGGATTCCATTCGGAATCTACATGCATGCAAAAACAAATAGATTTGATGTCTCAGATACTTCAACAAAACAACCTTGGAGATCGCATCCCCGAGGGTGCAAAGAAGAAGAAGCTAGAAGATCCGACTTCCAAGAAAGGTAATTCTAGTCATGCCTTGATTGCAATCAACTCCTCTCCCGATGCTTGGATTGTAGATTCAGGAGCATCACATCACATGGCTGCCTCATAAGTAGTCTATTTTTCTTTGGATGCATGCAAAGGTCCTCCTATTCTAATGGGGGACAAATCTTATGTCGAAGTCATCAACAAAGGAAGGATTGAACTCACCAACAGAAGCTTCGAGAACATGTTGCATGTTCCCAAGCTTTCTGTCAACCCTCTCTCCGTGTATCAAATGACGAATTCCGGAACCAGAAAGAAAGTCGTATTCACACCAAATTTTGTGGACATATATGACATGCAAACCAACTCTAGGGTTGCTACCGGCGAGGTAAATCATCAGTCTAGATTGTATACATTTTCTGAATTCATTGAACCTAATTCTGCTTTACTTCTTACTCATGCTGATGAAAGTAGTAGGATATGGCACAAAAGGTTTGGACCTTTGAATTTCAGATACATGCAATAGCTTAGCAAGCACAGATTAGTTGATGGTCTACCATACATCCATTTCTCCAAGGGAGTATGTGAGGGATGTGTTCTCAGAAAACACCCTCAAGAGAAATTCGTCAAAGGAAAGTATCAACGAGCTTTCGCACCTTTAGATCTGATCCACAGTGACCTTATGGGTCCTTTTCCGCATCCATCCATCAGCAAAGAAAGGTTTGTTCTCATTTTTGTTGATGATTTCTCACGTTTTACTTGGATCTACTTTCTCAGGCAAAAATCCGAGGTCTTTCAACACCTCAAAGATTTCAAAGCTTTGGTTGAGACACAGTCCGGAAAGAAGATCAAAGTCCTCCGAAATGATAACGGGGGAGAGTATGTGAATCATGAGATCCACAATATTTTCCATGAGGCAGGGATCCAGTTGCAACATACAGTTCCCTACACTCCGCAGCAAAACAAAGTTGTTGAGCGGAAAAACTGATCTCTAAAGGAGATGACATGTTGCATGTTGCATGAAAAGTCACTACCATAGAGACTATGGGCCGAAGCACTTAACTGTGCAACATACATCCAAAACAGATCTCCCCATAGATATGTCAAGGATAAGACCCCCTACGAGGCTTGGAGTAGCCTCAAACTGGAAGTGACCCACTTTCACATTTTTGGTTCTCGTGCATGGGCCCGCATTCCCTCTGAAAAGAGGAAGGCACTTGATCCACAAAGCACTGAGTGAATTTTTGTTGGATACCCCAATGGTGTGAAGGGATATCGACTTATTGATCTTTCCTTGGACTGACTCATCATTGAGCATAGTGTCCAATTTGAGGAAAGTGTCTCGCATGTACCTCAACAGTCGCATGCAGACACCTTCACTCTTCCACCTGTCCGAGATGATGAGCATGCAAATGCTGACTCTTCTTCAGACAAGAGTTTTGATTCAGAGGACTCAGATGATTCAGATTCAGAGTCAGTACAGTCAGATGCAGAGTCAGAGCATCCAAATGCAGTCGCAGAGCCAGAGCAAAGGCCCAAGTGGGCACAGACTACTCTTCAGGATGCAGGGGATCTCGTTGGTGATCCAGCCGATACTAGGAGGACTCGATCTGATTTCGAGGAGCCTCCTATTTCACTCACTTCCATTGAACCATTGCCTTCTAGGCATCTTTTCTTGGTTCAATCTTCATATCCACAGTCTTATGGAAAGGCTGCTGGAAATCCCTTTTGGGAATCCGCCATGCAGGAGGAGTACACCTCCCTCCTCGAGAACCAGACTTGGGATCTGATTCCCCTTCCTTTTGGAAGGAAACTTGTCAGATGCAGATGAGTCTATAGGAACAAGAGTGCAACAAATGGACATATCAACAGATACAAAGCCAGGCTTGTCACCAAAGGCTTTTAGCAGGTTCATGGTATTGACTATGATGAGACCTTCGCTCCAGTAACGAAGATGGATTCCATACGATTGGAACTTGCCATTGTGACAACCAAGGGATGGGAAGTCCATTAGATGGATGTGAAGAATGCATTTATTCATGATGATCTCTCTGAGGAGATCTACATGGAGCAGCCCCAGGGATTTATGCAGGACTCATCTTTGGTCTGTCGACTGAAGAAGTCATTTTATGGCCTCAAGCAGGCTCCAAGGGCATGGTATCCCAAGATGGACTCCTACCTATTGTCACAGAACTTTGTACGTTGTAAATCAGACCCGAATGTATACATGCTCAGGACGACTGATTCACTTCTACTTTTAGTTCTGTATGTCGATGATTTGCTGATCACCGGTTGCTCGACTTCAGCGAGTGCTGCAGTCAAGAGGATTCTTCATGATAGGTTTTTGATGACGAACATGGGTCCACTACACTTCTTCCTTGGACTTGAGATCAGTCAGGATGCATCAAGAATCAAACTATCTCAAGCCAAGTATGCACGAGATCTCCTTGAGAGATTTCACATGATAGACTGCAAGTTTGCTCAGGCTCCTTTCCTATCAGGAGTCAAACTTGATGATGGTGGGGAGAATCCACTGGTTGAAAACACACTGTACAGATAGCTAGTGGGGAGATTTTTTTATCTCACACACTCCAAACCAGACCTCTCATATGCAATTGGCACAGTTTCTAGGTTCATGCAGGAGCTGCATGAGCTACATTGGAAAGCTGCAAAGCATATCCTTCGATATGTAAAGGGCACCATCACCTTTGTGATTCATTATGCAACAGACTCTACATTAGATATCATTGGGTTTACTGATTCTGACTGGGCTGGCGATAGCATTGATCGTAAGTCCACATCTGGTTACTCACTCAGTCTTGGTTCCGGGCCTATCTGTTGGTCGAGCAAGAAGCAAGCTTCCATTTCTCTATCTTCAGTTGAGGCAGAGTACAAAGGGGTAGCTAACATAACCATTCAGGCTATGTGGCTACAACATTTCCTCACTGAGTTGGGCATTCAATTTCATCGACCGATTGTCATCTGGTGTGACAACCAGAGCACTCTGAAGTTATGCAAAGATCCAGTTCAAAGGTAGGGTACGAAGCACATCGAGATCCACATGCACTACATCCAGGACTTAGTACACGAGGGGATCATCGACTTACAGTTCTATCCTTCAGCAAAACAAATGGCAGACATTTTCACCAAGACCTTCACTGAGCAGAAATTCCATTCTCTGCAAGGTCGTTTTGGAGTGAAGGACATAGTTGCCTAGCAATTGTAGTTATTTTTTTTACATACATTGTACCTTGAGGGGGGGGGTTTTCACATGAGGTTTTCCCTTTTTCCTCACTTTATTTTCAGTGTATCTTTTGTACTTGGGTACCTAACATGGCCTCATTACCGGGACCCAATCTTTATTTTCACCATAGTGATGTTCAGGGGGGGTGTTGAAGTTACTTCACACACACCTAGGATTTATTTTTCCTAAGGTTTTTATTTGTTTATTAGTCATAATTAGTCATTATCCAGTCTCCTATATTTTAGGAGAGAATATTCCACATGGAGAATATTCTCTTTCAGTTCACACTTCAGTTTGACTAGTTGAGTTGAGTTTAGATGTTGCATTGGGATCATCACCATGCAACATTGGGATCATCACCATGCTAATTCGACCTTGCCTTGGTATCATCACCAGAGTGGTGCATTAGCCTTGATTCCTTGAGTTCACTCCTCACTACTTTCTGTTCAGTCATTTAACTGAAGACTAGTTGACTAGTTAACTCAACTAGGTGGCAATTCACTCCCGTAACTGCTTGAGAGACTAGAATAGGTGGCAGTTCACTCTCGTAACTGTTGGTGTGTGTCCAGATCACTCTAGACCACCACTATGGCGACTTGGTTCACCTCAATTCGAACTAATTGAATTATACAGAGTATATCATGTGTAAATTATTTATTATTCACAATGGTTAATGAGAATTCTTTCCATTCTTTCTCTCCTTCTTCTTCGTTTTCCAACTCTCTCTGCAAATGTGTGTATCATTGTTTAGCTATATCTATTATGTGCAAGTCAACACATTTACAAGATAGTGACAATGGGTGGAGCTTTTTAGTAGCTATGACTATGAATTACTACACATAAAAGAAGAATAAAATCAAGTGGCAAATGCTTTAAGTGGATGATGACATATTAGCACAATATCTTAAGCTTAGTTTGATTTGAAGAAAATGGTCAAAATATGATCCAAGGACAATAAATGATATCAAGAGGTGTGTCCAACTTTGTTAAGAAAGGAAGGTTGGAGCGAAAAGGAAGTCGAAAAATACGAAGACTATCGTCTAGCCAAGGTGGAATACTACTATGGAGAAACTGAGTATATGCGCCTAGCTAGACAAAGTTAAAAATATTGGTATTCCATGAAGCTCATGATTCCCCATATTTTGGATACCTATTGTATAAAAAAACATACCTAAGTATGAAGGAAAACATTTCCCAGTCATGATTAAAAACAAACATTACATAATATGTGGCCAAGTGCCTTGAACATTAGTAGATAAAAAGGACCATCAACATCTAGCAAGTAAATTGAATCCTTAAGTATACTTGCTAGGAACTGGGAAGAAGTCACGATGGATTTAATTTTTGGACTATGAAAGCCTTCCAATACCAATGATTCTATCTTAGTGGTATTCGATTTATCGACCGAGATAACACATTTCATTCTAGTTAAAACTACTCACCGGGCATGTGATATAGCTTGAATTTTTATTTGAGAGGTTGTAATATTACATAGTTTACCAAAGGTTATTATGTCATATCAAAACTAAAATTTTACTTCAAAATTGTGGCAATGCTTGTTCCATAAATTGCACATAAAGTTAAGTTTTAGTATATCCTAGCATCCAGAGATTGATGGCCACACACAAAAAAATAATCATAGCCTACAAGACATGATCTAAATGTATGTAATGAATCAACCCAAATGTTAGGAAGACTATCTTATACTAGTGGAATTTCCCTATAGCAATTATTACCACCATTTCTTAAGAAGACAACATTAGAAACTCTATATGGATGGAAATGTAATTCATCAATTAGTTGTGACAACTTGGAAGAATGGTTGACTCAAGGGAGTGGCACCTTAGAAGACATGGAAATTATAATCGAATAATGTGCAACAAAGTCTAAAGAACACATATGATAGACATATGAGTTTTGAAGATAAGAAAAGATTAAAATGAAGCTTTAAAGTCAGAGAAAAAGTGTTTCTCATAGTTAAGCCAAAGAGGATCTCCTTAAACTTGGAAAAATGTAGAAAATTGGCACCTAGATATTATGGACCTTTCAAGATTTTGGTGTAGATTGTTGCAATTGTTTACACATTAGCCCTACCACCACATTTGAATATTCATAATGCTTTTCACTTGTCCCTATTTAAGAAACATGCACCTAATCTTGCCCATGTTTTGTATTTTGATGTTATATAGATGAAGGACATCGGGTGTTAAGCCCTAAATAATGGCACATTACCCCTTAATTGGGGCATATTACATTAGTAATATTGTTTTATTTATGTTGGCTTGGGTTCATTAGTTGTAATTGTACCTCCTAGTCTCCTATATATACCAAGGAGACATTTTCATTTGGAATCATCTTGTATTTCGAAATTTATGTGGTGTATAAGGAGGTTGACCCCTCAAAGAGGCTTATTATCTGAAATTTTCTCTTTTTCAAGGCATTGAGTACTTATTTCTAAGGCTTTTTTATGCTATTTTGATATTTGGTTCTTAGCATTTGGTATCAGAGCTCAAGGTCTTGGGGTTTCATTGCTACATTTGAGACACCTTGGAATTTTAGATATATATTTTTTTCTACAAATTTTCCAAAGGAACCCCTTGGAGTATATTTAGTATATGGATCAAGGTACCTGGGGTTCAAAGTTTATCTCTTGAGGCATTATACTTTCAGAGATATAGCCTATGTAATATAGGGTTATGGAATCATCCTGAATTTAGTCATCGCGGAATTGTCGCTATAAAAATGTTTTTGTAACGTTTCGGACCTTTAAATCTGGAGGATATTCATAGAAAATTATCAAGGTAGCTGTGATAAAAAATTCATCTTCTGGGTCATCCTACTTTTGTATATACACCCTGTGAAAGAAAGGGTATTTGAATAGTCATATTAACTAGTCTCAAACAGGTCTTTCGGGTAAAACATTGATATCTTCTTCAATGAGTATCCAAATTAAGTGAGACTAGTTGCATTGGATAATGGACAGTCTTTAGTATTTTTGGTACAAGTTTCAAAATAAAATATCATATATTGTGATCTTGGCACGCTTTACAAGTAAGCTCTCCTGGAAGGACAAAAATCAGCAAGCTTTGGGGAATTTACCATAACTTCCACTTGGAACATCCAATTTTGATAAGACCTATGGAATTCTAGAGAAGACATATCAGAGAACTAAAAAATTAAATTTTCATACCCAGAAAGGCCAAAATTTTGGAGATACATCATAATAAATATTGTCTAGTAGAACCACTTTGAAATCAAGGTTTAAAAGTGATACTTGGTCAACATGCCACCAAAAAAGGGAACTTCTACACCAAATAAACATCTAGACAATCCTACTTGGACTCTTGAGGAAGGTGGAGAAATGCACAGGGACATAAATTATTTACAAAAGAAGATAATAACAAAACATGAACTACAAGGGATGATGGATTCAACTAAAGCGAAGTTGGAGGCAATAATGGATACTAATATGGAGGGTTTAAAAAGGGAGATCATGGAAGGATTGAAAAATTTCCTAATAGAGAGGACACCTAAAAGTGAAAATGTATCCCATGAAATTCATGATGAGGACACAAGGAAGATGAATCAAGAATGGAGAAACTCCAACTTTGGGTTGAATACCAACCTCTTTCCTAAGATCAATATGAGGAAGTTTGATGGCAAGGATCCAATCACATGGAAACTTCAGATGGAGCAATTCTTTGATCTACATGATGTGCCACATATAAAAAGGTACAAATTGCTTCTTTATATTTAGAAACCAATCAATTTGTGTGGTATCGATATCTTTTTTCTCGCAAATCACTCGTCACTTGGACAATTTTCATGGAAGAAATGATTGCACACTATGAGGATACAAGGAGAAATATCTTCTTTAGCCAGTTGATAAATCTCAAGCAAAAGGGTTTAGTTGCAGAGCACATTGAGAACTTCCAAAGATTGAATATAAAGGTAACATATATTCCAGATGAGCACCTGATTGATGTATTCATAGGAACTTTAAAGGATAACATTCAACATGAGGTTCACCTTTGGGAACCAAAATAATTGGAGAATTCATTAAGGGTGGCGAGAAATGTTGAAAGTAAAAATATGGCTATGGCTACTAGAAGGACCACTCCTAACATCTATCGAGAGAATAATGTTCCTTCTTCTAAAACACCTCAACCTAAAAGGTTTGCACCTCAACAATTGGAGGAGAGAAAAGCAAAAGATTTATGCTTTAATTGTGACAACAAGTACAGTAAGGGACATAAGTGTGGTGAGAAGAAACTGATCTACATAGATTGTGAAGAGGAAGAAGAACAAGAACCATCTCAAGATGAAAATGTAGAAGAGATTTCTTCTGAAGAGTTTACTCCCATGATATCATGTAATGCATTGGCTGGAATTAACACACCTCAAACCCTCAAGATAGAAGGATATCTCAAAAATAAAAACGTAATAGTCCTAATTGATTCTGGTAGTACTCATAATTTCATTCACTATAAATTAGCCAAAGCTCTCAGTTGATTTATATATCCAGTGCCAAAGTTTCAAGTAATGATTGCAAATGGATGAGCTGTCAATTTCTTGGGAAAATGCAATAAGATCAATCTTACTATGGGGGAATATGTAATGAGTAATCCAATGATTGCTATACCCATGGGTGGTGTTGATGTCATACTAGGAATCCAATGGTTACAATCATTAGGAACAATGGCTTTTAATTTTCAAGAAGTTTTCATGAAATTTTCATTGGAAGGAAAATAAATTGAGTTAAGGGGTATCACAGGGAAACCCAGTAAGGTGATGAGCTCTAATGGCATGCCAAAATTATTGAAAAAGGTGCATCATGGTGTAATTCTACAACTATGCTCACTAGATGTTCAAACATATAAGACATTTATTCCCCTAGATATCCAAGGGATCATTGATAAGAATTCCAAGGTATTTGAAGATGTTCCCAAAGGTCTTCCACCCACTTGAAATCATGATCGTGATATTCACCTAATTCCTGGGAGTGTTCCTCCTAACATTAGGCCTTATAGATACCCTTATGCCCAAAAGAGTGAAATTGAGCATATGGTTGAATAAATGTTAGAGGATGTCATTATTAGACCTAGCCAAAGTTCTTCCTCTGCATTGGTGGTAATGGTACTCAGAAAAGAGGGCTCATGGCATATGTGTCCAGATTGTAGAGAGCTCAACAAGATCACTATTAAATATACGTTTCCCATTCCCGTCATTGATGAATTGTTAGATGAACTACATGGAGAAATCAATTTCACAAAGTTGGATGTTCGTTCAAGGTATCATCAGATTAGAATGAAGGAAACAAATATCCTAAAAACAACATTCTAAACTCATGAAGGCCATTATGAATTTTTGGTCATGGATTTTGGCCTTACAAATGCACCTTCCACATTCCAAGGGTTGATGAATTCCGTTTTCAAGCCCTTCCTTCAAAAATTTGTGTTAGCATTTTTTGATGATGTACTAATCTATAGCAAGTCTTGGGAGGATCATGTGAGACATGTTAACAAGGTGCTACAACTACTAAAGAAACAACAACTACATGCAAAACCATCCAAATTTTTCTTTGGGGTGAATGAGGTAGAGTATTTGGGTCATATTGTATCTCATGAAGGTGTCAAGGTAGACCCTAAAAAGATTAAGGCCATGATGGATTGTCCGATTCCCAAAACATTAAAGAATCTTAGAGGATTTTTGGGTTTGACAGGTTATTACTGTAAGTTTGTTTAGAACTATGGAAGAATAAAATAACCTTTAATGACATTAACTAAGAAGGAATCATTTTCATGGACTCTAGAGGAAACTCAAGCTTTTGAACAACTTAAAGAGGCGATGTGCAAAGCTCCTGTCTTGACCACACCAGACTTCACAAAAACCTTTATTGTGGAATGTGATGCCTCAGGAAATGGCATTAGTGTTGTTCTAATGCAAGAAGGAAGGCCCCTTGCTTTTGAAAGTTGGCCACTCAAGGGAAAGGACTTACACAAACCCATTTATGAGAAGGAAATGATGGAAATGATACATGCATTGAATACATGGTGCACTTACCTAATAGGTAGGAACTTCAAGGTAAAAATAGATCATGATAGTCTTAAATACTTCTTGGAACAAATATTATCATCAGAAGAACAACAAAAATGGGTAACCAAGATGTTGGGTTATGATTTTGAAATCATCTATAAAAAAGGGAAGAAAAATGTTGTGTCATATGCACTTTCAAGAAAGGATGAAGATGTTGAGGCCTTTCTTTGTGTTATCTCAATCATCCAACCCAATTGGATAATAGAATTGAGGGATGAATGGAAGAATGACGAAAACGCGTGGAATCTCATTCAAAGGTTGCAGCAGGATTCCAGTGTATCAGATACATTTACATGGAAAAATGATTCACTATGGTACACAAATCACTTATATTTATGTAAGAAATCCCAACTCAAACAAAAGGTACTACTGGAATTTCACACCTCTCCAGTAGGAGGGCGCTCGAGATTTTTGAAAACCTACCATAGGGTCAAGAACGATTTTTTTTTGGGATGGCCTTAAAACCGATGTTCAAAGTTTTGTGGCAGAATGTTTGGTTTTCCAACAAAATAAGGTGGAAAGAATTAAGACCCCAAGTCTTTTACAACCATTAGCCGTCCCAAATCAACGCTGGGAGGAGGTTTCCATGGATTTCATCACAGGGTTACCAAAGTCTGAAGGAAAGAGTGTCATCATGGTGATTGTTGATATACTGACCAAGTACGCACACTTTTGTGCACTCTCTCATCCTTTCAAAGCCAGTACAGTTTCCACCGCATTCATAGATACAATTCAAAAGCTACATGGAAGCCCAAAGATTATTGTAAGTGACAGAGATCCCATCTTCAGTGGACATTTTTGGACATAACTATTTTCTTGTTTGGGTATTAAATTGGCTCATAGCTCATCGTATCATCCTCAATCTGATGGACAAAATGAGATAGTGAACAAATTTCCATAAGGCTATCTTTGTTTCTTTGTCTCTGATAAACAAACACAAAGCTTCAGATATTTACCCTTGGCAGAATGGTGGTATAAACTTCCTTTCATACTGCAACAAAAAGGACACCATTTATGGAACTCTATAGATACCACCCTCCTTCCATCACTTCTTCTCTAAAATAAAAATATAAGGTTCAAGTAGTGGAATATCACATTGAGCATCAACAACAAGTTCTCCAACTCTTAAAGGACAACCTGACCATGGCACAAAATCACATGAAACAACAAGAAGATCAACATCGTAGTGAAAGAAGTTTTGAAGTAGGGGATTGAGTATTTTTAAGACTACAACCATACAAATACATGTCCCTCAAGCAAGCTAAGAAGGATAATAAATTATCACTAAAGTACTATGGCCCTTATAAGGTGTTGCAAAATATTTTTACTATGGAATACAAATTGGAGTTGCCTGCATCTTCATGAGTACACCTAGTTTTCCATGTTTCATGCTTAAAAAAGGTTATAGGTGACAAGATCCTAGTTCAAACTATATTTACAGAACTTGACAAGGAAGGAAAAATAATATTGGAGACTGAAGCTATCACTGACACAAGAATTCACCAGCTGAGGAATAGATCCATTTCAGAGTATCTCATTAAGTGGAGGAAACTACCTGTTGAAGATTCCACTTGGGAAGATGAGTCTTTTATATAGAAGCATTCAGAATTACTCAAGCGTCGTGGACAACCCTTGTCTGAAGGGGAGGGGCATGTTAAGCCCTAAATAGTGGCACACTACCCCTTAATTTGGGCATATTACATTAGTAATGTTATTTTATTTATGCCGTCTTGGGTCCATTAGTTGTAATTGTACCTCCTAGTCTCCTATATATACCAAGGAGACCTTTTCATTTGGAATCATCTTGTATTTGGAAATTTATGTGGTGTCTAAGGAGCTTTTCCCCTCGAAGAGGCTTATTATCTGAAATTTTCTCTTTTTCAAGGCGGTGAGTACTTATTTCTAAGGTTTTTTAATGTTATTGTTATATTTGGTTCTTAACATCAGGGAGTTCCATACCGAACCACTAATTATCATAGGCACTAAAAAACAACATATACATAGTATATTATTTGAATGGGTCTAGGTTCAATGGAAAAATCACTCTTAGGAAGATGATACATGGGAACATGAACTATAAATGAGAAAATTTTACCCACATTTATTTGATGATAACTCGACTCCATGGACTTAGCCTTATTTTAGTTGGGAATCTTGTAACATCCCATCTATATACACCCTACTTATTTGGTCTCTCACCATGGATAATGGATTCATTATTACCTCATGCTTATCTTGTATTGTGGACAATATCTTCTTTTTGTGTGTGTGAGAATGCTAGAGAGTTATGCTGAACATTCATCTCATGTTGCTTAGCTCGTTGAAGGAATTATGATGTTATGTAATCATTTTTATTTTTATGCATCATTTGTGATTGGAATCTATGCATTATTAAGATGTTACTATTAATGATTGAAATATAAAATATATATTGATGATCCATGTTTTCCATGACTAAATGATTTAGTGAAGTAGTATGTTGTTATTTTGAGGAACTAACCATTTTTGTGGGTTCATGTTTCTTAGGACCCACACTGACCTAGGTCATATGTTGGGAGAAACCTAAAATAATGTTAATCATGTGGTGGAAATCATACCAAATGGAAAGTACTTTTGTTCAACAAGGATACCTGACCTAGAGGATATCACCTTGTGAAACTTGGGAAAGGAAATATTGGTCTAGAACACTTGAAATAAGGCCCCTAAGATGATTTAGGGTTAAAGGAATAAATGATAGGGTTTAATTCACAAAATACCTATTTTATGACCTCAACACTTTACCCCCAACCCCATTTTTTCCTGAAGAATTTTCAGGTGTGGTAAATAATCTTAGAAATGGGGGGATGGGAAAACAAAAACAAATATGGGGAAAGGGCTATTACCTTCTAATGGAATAGAAAAGAGGAAGAATTTCTTGAGGGAGGAAGTTGTACATTTGTTCTTTATAGCCTGAAAAAATGGAATTGTTTATTGGTCTATGAATTTTGGGAGCCATCTAAAAACTACTCCATTATTGTTTGAGTGGGAAAGAGGAGGTTTTGAGTGTACCTAGCCTAAGGGAGTACTAAATCCCAATATTGAGCTAGGCAACATTGATTAGGAGAATAACTCTTTCATTGGAGGTATTACAGTTTTAGGAGCACAAGTGGAAGGATTATTACACACCATGTCCCTAAGAGGTATAACGACGTTGTAAATATGGAGGCCTCTGCACCACACAATTATTGTTTCAATTGGATTTCTAAGACATTATTGTTATTTCTGTGAGAGAGGGTTGATTTATGTAGATCACTTAGGGAGTGTTACCCTATATTCTCATTGAGATTAAGCCATACTTAGGGGGAATCTCTTGCTTCTAGGTGTTGCATTGGTTGGGTGGAAAATCAACCCTTGGCCATGATTTCCCCCATACTAAGAATTCTACATTAGAGCACTAGTTTGCATTGATAACTAGTCTTCATCAAGGCATGAAAATCCATGTATGTGATAAATCTGATGCTAGTTGTATTGTAATATTTATTTATGAATTACTTTACATGAATTGGAGGAAATTCCATTAGGTAAATATATTCCTAGTTGGTTCATGCTAGGTTGGGTTGTTACATCTCCATTTACTCCTATAAATGCCCTGAATTATTCTAAAGAAGCCCCCTAGTAGGCATTATGATTCTTCTTAAGGTTGCTTTTCCATCATCGACGCTAGATGGAATCCTCCTATTCATTGGGCTATACATATGTCATCATGTAAGTGGACATGTCATCTGCCATGTTGGCCATGGAGGCAATCAATAATCTTTTTACACATGCACATAGTATAACAAAGTTCTTTTGTCTTTGCCACATGCCTAAGCCTTTTGTGCAATGTGCACAACATGGAGCATCAAGTTCCTTCTATGAGCCTTTATTTTCATACAAACGAAACTCCATGTGTCATGTGGGCATAAATATTTGTCCTTTTTATAGAGTGCAGTGGTAACACCTCCCATTGAAACCTATGCATGAATCTACCTTTGCATATCCTTAGCCTCCTCTTTCTTAAATCTTTGTGTGTAGTGTGGTGTGCAGAGAAAAAAATTCCATGCCACCTTGTCCACATTTCCACATGATTTTTACCATACTTTCCCATAACATCACATACCTTTTATGTTGTGTGCCTATAGTGCGTCATGCCCACAATGCCACATACACTTTTTCCTTAATCATAATGTTTGGTGAAGCATGAAGCATGAAGCTCCCCATGCCTCCATGTTGCCGCATAGACTTCATGCCTTAGCCTTTTTTGAACTTCTCCAAGGCATGAAAAAGGACTTTAGCTAAAGATGAAATCTTTACAACCATTAAACCTGCAAACTTTATGAGTTATACCTATTGAATTGAACCCATTGTTCATAGTGAATTTGGATCCAATATGTAGATCCATTTCGAATTAGGCCTCCTTATTTAAAGGATTTTGAGTATCAAAAATGTTATGATACCAACAATTCGTTCTCCAAGTGTTCTCAAACTTGGGCTCCTTGATATCAAAGGTCTTTCCTAATATTCTCAAACTTGGCTTTGATACCAAATTGATCAATAATTTCTCACCTTGTATCCAAGTCGACTCATCGACACACACTTTAATTCAGGAAAAAAAACAATTTGTTTATATTCGTTTGGTATTTCATTGTGCATTAAAATCCATTTGTATAATACTTGCAAACTGTAACTAAATGAAGTGGTGTTGAAGAAATCAATCATAAACATGGTAATAACATAAAGATTACCCCCAAAACCCAAATGGGAAAACCAACAAATAATAGCCTTTGTAAACTCTTCAATGTTTGAGGAATACATGCAACATGCCACACTCTTTTCGTCAATGTTCTTACCCTCCTTTTGCATTCTTAAAGGTAATTTTCTAGCACTCTAGGATAATCTTCCTTCGATGTAGGAAAAGCCTGTGCTCTATTTTTTATCCTCTTTGTCCTTGGAATAGTCCTCTACTATTGTTTCTATCTCTAGCTTCCTTTGTACTAACAACCATTTATTTTGTGCTTTGGATTGTATTGTATTTTTGACATTATTTCATGCCTATTTATAGCTCATGTACATTCATGCTCCATATGTGGAGGGACTTGCATTTGAGTCTTCTTCTCACCATCTTTGGAATTGTCCTTTGTTCTTGGATAATTTTTCTCCATATGTGGATGGACTCGATGTTTGTTTCTTCTTCTCACCATATTTAAAATTATATTTGTTCTTGGACATGGTTTTATTGATTTTTGAAATTCTCTACTTTGGTCCTCTTCCTTACTTGCTACTATGAAGGCCAATAGATAGGCCAACAACCCATGCAACCTTCACGACTGTCTTAGGTATGATTTTATTGAAATTTTGAATTCTTTGGTTTGGTCCTCTTTCTTACCTTCTACTATGAAGGCTAAGATACCAACCAACAACCCATGCATCCTTCACAACTGTCTTTGAGCTATCTGAAACTTTTCTTCACCTTTTTGAACATTGTCTAAACTCGAATAATGGCATACCTCTGATTGCCTCCCTTGTAATCAACAACAATTGAAATTTTGTTACCTTTGTCTAATGATTCCATTGCCTTGTAAAGCCAAGAGACTCCCATGAATTTTTTTCTATTGTCTCTCCATCTTTTCCTATAGAAACCCTAAAATATGCCAACAAAGCACCCTCATTGTAACTGCCTCTTATTACATATTTTAATCATTGTGATTCTTTTTAGTGTTACTTTGTTGGCACATATGCCACATGGAATCCTTCTATTCATTAGGACATATGCACTCATCATTTAAGTGGCCACACCATTTGCCATGTTGACTATGGAGGGCCTCAAACTTCTTGTTACATGTGCACACTATATAGAAAAGTTCTTTTTCCATTTTAGAGTTGATGGCAAATAGATTAAGCATAGACGTTGCAATGTTGGAGTGTCAAAGAACATGCAATGATTTAGAATAAGATGTTAGTGCTAATCACATAACATGGTTGTGAGACACACTTTGATGTCCACTAGTGACATTGTTATGGCACACTAAAGTTTAAAACAAGTTTGACAAAAACTATAAATGCAACTATACCTAAATCTTCGAAATCATATATAAGATGATAGGTCTACTAACATAGTAATATGAATATCAATTGCATATATTTCTTATCTAGTATAAAAGAGATTGTAACATCTATCTATGTGGTCAAAAAAAATTATTCATATTTATTTAAATTTAATAAAATAATAATAATAATAATTTACACTCTATATATATAATCAAATGATGGATTCATCTTAATTTTGTATTTTTTTAAAATATAATTGAAGAATAATATCCCTTCGAATGTAAACCTTTAAAAAAAAATATTGGAAAAAATGTATTTTAAAAGGATTATTTAATATAAAACTATTTAATATATAATATAGTTATGGGATATTTACGGTTGACTAAAATCAATCAGATCCTTCATGTTATTCATAACAAGGTTGTAGTCACTGGACATATCTCTCAAAAAAAACAAGGTTGTTCATTGATTGTATTTTTTAAATCCCATGCCAGTTGATGCCCGTATTGCAATTCTCTTGCAGATATTGTGCAGAGAGACCACTTTGTGTGGTAGCATTTTAATATTTTTGTGCCACCATTGCTAATTGATTTACCTTATCCAGGGTAGGAATTAGTGTTGATGTGGTAGCCCAAGTTTTCTGAGTGAGATATGAGGTGTTATCTTGGTCTATTTGCAACACATAGGACAAATGGATGCCAAGGAGCAAAGCTTAAGTTTTTAGTGAATTGTGAGGTGGATGCTCATAGTGTTTGGTAAGAGATATTCAAACACCTACTAAAATCTCTATATATAATAATAATAATAATAATAATCTATTTTTAAGGTCACAACCAAGCCATACACCAAATTGGTGTATGAGACCCGCCTCGCCCAATGATTTGACTGGCCAAGATATATATATATA
>JZKD02S1357033.1:190716-206806 GCA_000966675.3 Picea glauca | reverse complement strand
ATCCCTTTGAGATTTGTATAACTAGCCAAAAAGAGAGAAGGAGAAAAAGGTGATCGTATCTATTTCCAATGTTTGTCCTTGCGGCTCCAATGTGAGCTTGATGTCCAAACGCTTTCACATAGCTTGATACTTGCAAAACTACAGACAACAAAGAGACACAAGGAAACCCCTACTCTAGCATATTGGATTAAACAAATTTATCTAAAATAGATAAGCATATGTAAGATACACAAACTAGAAGGGAATAGGCCAAGTATATTGATGAGAACTTGAAAGAGACACTTACAATCATGGATGGTGTTGCAACAACTTATTCAAAGCCTCCTTGTCCAGCCCCTTGCTTGAAAGATCCATGATCAAAATGACAATACTTTTGTTGATTATTTTCCTCCTCGTCTACCATGAGAATGCCTTCCTTTATAGGCTTTGAGAGGCTCAACCACCTTGGTTATATTTAGGATAAGTTGAGGATATGACTCCATCATTTATGGCATATCCCTTAGATGCATCCTAAAGCTTAGATTCAAGCCAAAGAAACTCTAATCATCTCTAGTTATCCTTAGAGAAAGGGGGGATTTCTTCTCGTGATTTTCTCAACCAATCGATGCTCCTTCAAAACGGGCCACAGAGCATTGCAACACTCCCTGCTAGATGGAAAGAGAGCGCTAGCGCTCCTTGCATATGAGTAGGGGAGCATTGATATTCCAAAAAATTGTTAATATGACCAATTCTCATAGAAAAACACTTTGTTTCGTCTGTGGCTTCTCCTTCCAACATGTTCCAGATGATGTATCAAGTGTTTCCATGGCGTCGTTAGCAATCTGACATATGCAAAATGAAAATGCGACATTTACGACACTTGTGACAAAAGTGCGAGACTTGCAACATTTGCGACAATAAGAATGTGACATTATCGAAGTGAGGAATTTTGATGTGTAAGGGATTGCCCCAAAAAGTGTGAAGTCAGAAGATGAAAGTTAATGACCAAAACGCTTTGTATATTTTTGAAGCAAGGGTATGGAGTTAGAGAACCTAGTAGAAGCTACAAACAACCATCAAAAAAATGTTATCATGTGTTTCAAACCCAAGGAAGGCATACCTATGCTTGGGTAATAAATGACTTAAGGTATGGCCGCCAATAAATACACTATGGATCCATGATGATATTGACTAAGGGTATGGACACCAAAGATACAATGTGGATCCATACCTCCATGATATGAACTTATCGTAGCCATGAAAAATACAAAGTGGATCTACGAGATGATAAAACATAGCTACAGACAAATACAATGTGGATCTATGTGATAGTATATATATCAGAATGCTCAAATTATTTCCTTCGC
Source organism: Picea glauca (assembly GCA_000966675.3). Classification (NCBI taxonomy): domain Eukaryota; kingdom Viridiplantae; phylum Streptophyta; class Pinopsida; order Pinales; family Pinaceae; genus Picea; species Picea glauca. Next base: position 205,460 of record JZKD02S1357033.1, on the reverse strand, counting down.
AGCCTGGGAAAAGCAGATAACATAGTGAATGCTCATCCCAGGGTCTTCATCCCAATCCTGATGTGGTACGAATCTAGCCATGTGAATAGATTTTTTAATGTCTAACATGGTAGAAACCGCTTGATTACCGATCATTGATGTATACCGTTAACAAGTGCAAGGGATATCACCAATGATGTCATTGATTCCCAAGGTATCCTAGTACATTCCATCGAATGTGAATAAATGATATGAGGTCGAACATTCATGGAATCATCCAATCATAGGTCAATGATGCAAACCCATTGTTGGAAGTGAGGAGGCCTTCCATTGAGGCATGCAGGTCCCAAGGTACTAACTAGTTTCTAAGTATGATTCCCAGATGATGTGTTGAAGTCAACAAGAAAAGACTCGTCGAAGGAGAGCCCTGATGTATCCCCCATCATCGACACAAAAATGACGCAGAAAAGTGATGAGATATAGCGAATCAATCATAGACTGACACGGGTATAGAAACTGGTAATTTTGTGATGGTTGAATCTCAAGGCAGATACTTCCCTTGAACACTGAGGCATGACATGAGACTTGGAAGCATAAACGTAGAGTGGAGCAAAACATAATTCAACAGGTGATGCAACATTTTTCGAATGAATCAAAGGAGTGGAAATATTCATATGATTGGTTCAGTGCAGGGGTTTAGTGAATTATCCAAGTGTTCAGGATGAAGGTTAAAATTTCAAGTGTCATGTTCAAGGGCGACTGCAAGATTTGTTTGTGAAAATTCTCAAAATACTTGACCTAATTCCTTCAAATTTCCCCCCATCTAGATAGATGAGTACCTCTTTTTATTTTAACGGGCTCGAGGAGGATAACACATGCTCGATATAACTCACCTTTGGTAAGTGCCTCTTCCTTTGTTTAACAAACTGGAAGAAGTAAGGGTTCGGTCCCATATGGGCCCTTCAATGTGTAATTTTAGCAAGTCCAGAGAAGGAAAATGCGGTGATTTTTCATGTTTAGAGAGTCTGAAAAGAACTTAAAGGAAACTCCAGGGTTGTCCTTTTTTGTAATTGTACTCCTCGAGGTCCAAAAAAGAGATAAAATGTTACTTGGATGACTCCCTTTCGAGACCTTTTAACGAGTGTGAAAGGAAGCAAGATCACTCAACGATCTTTTCATATTTAGAGAGTCTAAAAAGAGCTTAAAGGTGACTCCAAGGGTTTCCTTTTTTGTATAAACTTTACGAGTCCGAAAAAGTGATAAAAGTCTACTGAGTTACATTATCATGTTTTTGTGAGCGCGAGAAAGAAAAAAGATTATGTTCATCAGTCTTACAAGGTTACCGAAAGACGTTGCTCAAGATACTGTAAAAACAAACTGTTCTCGGCCCAAAGCGTTAGTAACTTCTCGAAAAAAGATTAAAAACCCAAAAATGACTTTTTATGAAGGAGAAATATAAAAAATGAACCTATCAAATAGTGAAATAGGTCAAAATTTCATTTACCATTTGTTTTTTTACCAATCTCCTCTATATTTTGGATTTTCCACCTTTTGGAAGCATTTTTCAAGCGATGACTACGGGAGTTGTGAGTGATCATTTCTAGATTTTTCTAGACCAAGTTAGTCATCTTTCCTTCCTCATCATTTTTCATGGTTTTTTACTGTATTTTAGCTTTTGTTTTGAGCATTCTAGGCTCCTTAGGAATCCCTAGAGCACCGAATCATATCGACGCTCCATCAAAGCACTGAGGGTAGCGCCAACTGAGATTTCAGTGCATTGAGGCGAGCACCAATTGAGATTTCAGCACACTGGTGCACATGCTTAGGGAACACTAGCACTCTGTAGGTGGTTTTGAGGGAGCGCTAGGCACAAAACTCAAAATTCTGTTGACTTTTGGGCTAAATAGAGACATTTTTCTTCCATATTTTTTTTACTAATGTTGTTTAAATATTGCATTTTCATATTTCATCTATTTCTTAGCCATGATAGAGTGGAAAGAGAGTGAACATAAGTTCAATGATATTATCTCTCTCCAAGACCCTCAAGCGAGGGAGGTTTTTCAAAACTATGGGTTACTCAAATACTTCAAGCTCCAAAATATGAGAAAATAAGTCTTACTGCTTGAGTATTTGATTGGCCTGTGGGACGATGTTGAGAAATCGTTTCTCATTGGGCCGCACATGCTTTAAATTGAGATAGATAATGTATATTTTCTGACAAGGCTCTCAAGGAGAGGGGAACCCATTCTCTTGTCCGGACACTGGGAAAATCCTCAACCAACCAAGGAATATGTTGTCGAGCATTGCATACCAGGATCGCGGTTGGTGGGTGGTCGAATCATGATAAAATATGTAAGAGACTTGGCACTTCGATTGGTTTTGTTCGCCATCACCAAATTGGTGGGTATTAATAGTGCTCACTTAGCATCGAAATCACATATCTTGTATGCCCTACAATGTTTAGAGCCCAGATTGTTCAAATGGAGTGTAGGGTTCCTTAGAAATGTCAAGGAGCAAATATCCAAGTGTAGGATTGACAAACATAAGCAGTTTGGGTATGGTTATTTTTTAGTTTCATTTTTCTTAGAGCGGGTTCCTCAAATGAAGCCACAGGTTGCATTGATAGCACATCCCATGACTAAACCTCATATGGAGAGGTGGACCAACCTATATCCTAGGTTGGGGAATAATCCTTTAGTATTCAGATTCACTGTTGAATTCTTCGCATGGTGGAGGAGAAAGTTAGTGGTTATTGAGGACTTCCCTTATGTTGGGGTGGGCTTCTAAGGTAGCGCAGACCTGGTACTTCCCGAGGGAATCCAATGGTATGCATCAGGTAAGAAACTTAACCTTTCCATGTATATTTTCATATATTTTTATATTTTTTATATTGTTTTTTATTTGTACAACGAGGAATCTAAAATATTTTGTTTCATCAAGCAAACATAGGTGCATCACGTCCGACGGAGATGCCGACATTGGGGCGTCATGGATATGCATAGGTAGCAACTGAGCATGAAGTTGCGATTGGAGGACTTCAAGAGGTGAAGAGGAACCTTCGAGGTTTGACTATGGGTGTCCCACCCCTCAGTAGGCGATATGTGCCTCTCCACTTGCAGCGACATATAGTTGGGGTTCCTGAGAGTCTCAACCATTTGCTTCGTCGGGTGACATGAGAAGTAGTGTGCTATACAAAGCACAACCTTATACATGAGGATGATTAGGGTCCTTAGTTGATTTTGTAGTCTTTATGATGATTTTATGGGCATGGAAACCCAAGATTTTTGCCCCGTTATGTACATTTTGACGATGTATTTTCAAACAAACTTTTTCTATCACGTATATATATATATATATATATATATATATATATATATATATATATATATATATATATGAGTTTTGTAGTGCCTATCGATGTTGCATTTTATCTTATGTGATGTTTTTTGTGTACATATGATTCATGTCTTTCAAAATGTTTTATCTATGCAAAAGATACCGATCCGACATGTAATTAGCTAACGAATATGAAGTTGTATTGAGTTCTCTCAGTATGTGTCTGTATTGGAGAAAAACAAATGATCTTTCGATACGACAAAGCCTTAGGTGGAGACGTAGTAAGACTGTGTTGCGAATGACGTACTCCTAATTAGGCTGACAAACCATGAGTTGGGAGTCTAGGTTAATAATCAAACGAGTTATACCTAGAGAAGAGGCTTTGGTTAAGAGTATGATGATGACGTGATATTCTGCCATGTTATTGGTCAGAGATCCAAGGAAAATTCCTCCTGAACTCACCAAGTCTCCATAGTGGTAGATGACCCAAGCTGCAGAAGCAATGTTCTGGGTGTGTCGACTAGTGCCATCCGCAAACCCAAAAAATATGGGAAAGGGAGATGTCATCTGCCCATGCAATCAAAAAACAAGGTATAAGCAGTTGAGACAAAACTCGTGCATGCAAAAGAAAAAACACACCAAGTCAAAAGTATATAGTACAGTAATGTACAAATCACACATGCCAGATATTCTATGCATAGTACTTCTTGAGGTAAATCCCATTTCGGGGCTCACCGAGAGATATTCCATCGTAGTCGACTAACGTGTAGGTGCCTCTATGTAGCATACATTTTATGATATATGGTCTGTGCCACAAGGGTTATAACTTTCCTGTCCCCAAGTTATCATGAGCTTGATCATAACCTAGGACTAGATATCTTTCTGCAAAAGAATGAGGTCGAACGGATTTGTCATATTGACTTTTCATTCATTTTTTATATGTCTCGTTGTTGAAAGCAACATCACAATGGGTTTCTTCCAACTTGGTTAAATACAGGAAATGTTCCTCTTCATCGGAAGTGTGAGGTAGGAGTTCTACGCTAAGTTTCAACGAAGGGATCTCAGATTCGATTGGTAACACCGCTTCTATACCATATACCAACTGGAATGGTGTTAATTTAGTTGCAGTTTTCACCGAAGTGCGATAGGCCCAAAGTGCGGAGAAAAGTTGCAAGTGCCAAGAGGTTTGCTTGTTCCCACCATGTGTTGGAGCATGGTCTTCAGGACTTTTTTGATGGCTTCAACTTGTCCGTTTTCCTGAGGATAGTAGGGGGATGAGTTTTCATGGAGAAAACCCAACTCGACGTGCACCTCACTCATCATTTGGTTCTAGAAGTGTGAGCCATGATCGGTTACAATAGCTTGTGGGACACCGAATCAAGTTATGATGTGGTTAAAAACAAAGAGTGTTGCAGTAGGACCATATTTAATAAATGTAAGCATAGCCTCAACCCATTTAGTGAAGTAATCGACGACAACGATTATATAACCGTGCCCCCCAACTGAGGTGGGCTTACATTGCATAAAATCGATGCCCCATTTTGCAAAGGGGTTGACAACAACAATGGGATGCAGTGGAGAAAGTTGGGTACATGCTTTTTCTGAAAAATTTGATAGGGTGGGAATTTTTTGACAACCTCAATACAATCTTTGAATATAGAAGGCCAAAAATAACCAGCACGTAATATTTTCTGGGTTGTAGCCATCCCAAAAAGATGATCGCCACAAGATCCAAGGTGACAGTCATTTAAAACTCATTCAGCTTCATTGTGGTTTAAACAACGTCGTAGGGAAATATCAATGCCACAATGGTACAAAGTTTCACCGATGATGAGGTAGCGTTTAGAATGGTATCGGATATGACAACATTCATCAAGTGAGATGTCTGGATGAAAACGTTGGGTTTGGATATAGAGAATAATATCTACGTACCAAGGGTCAGATGTACTAATGAGGAACATGGATTTGTCAGGAAGAGAATCACAAGGCTCAATATATTCATCAATATAGGGAAGATCGCATATCAATTCTGCAAAGACCAACAATTTTTTAGCTTTCGATTTGGCAAACTCGAGATCAAATTCTTGGAGAATAACAATCCATTTGGAATATTTTCCCCCAAGGAATTGATGAGTCAAGATATGGTACATGGGGTTCGATTTCATGATGACCGTGGTAATGCGTAACAATATGTAATGGTAAAATCGTTGGACAACAATAACTGCAGCTAGAGCCAACTTTTCAACATGCAAATATCAGAGATCAGGACCTGATAGAATCTTACTCAGATAGTAGATCACATGTTCATCACCGTTATTATCCTCTTGAACTAACACCATAGCAATAGTGGTAGTAGAGGAAGCCAAATAAAGGATATAGTCTTTCACATAATCTGGTGGGTGAAAAAGAGGTGTGTTTGTTAAGGCGTGTTTAAGGGCATCAAATGAGCATTGAGTAGTGTCATCCCAGATGAAAGGAGTGTCTTTCTGCAAAAATATCATAAATCCTTTAGTGAGTTCGGAATAATTACAAATGAAACGACAAAGAAATTTTTCCTTCCCTTGCAAACTTTGTAGTTGGGTTAGATTGTTGGGAGAGGGTAAAGAGAGAATAGCTTTAACTTTTAATGGATCCACCCTAATCCCATATTTAGAGACAACGAATCTAAGGAGTCGACCTAATTCGACAGTGAAGATGAATTTACAAGGGTTCAAATAAATGTGGTAAAACTGACATTGAAGAAAAATGGCCCATAGGTGACCAATATGATCTCGTCGATGAGACGAATGAGCAGGTAAGTCATTGAGGTAGGGTTCCACAATATGTTTGATGTCATGGAAAGTGTATGACATGGTCCGCTGCAAGGTAGCTCCAACGTTTTTAAGACCAAAAGGTAGTTTTCGATAAGAAAATGTCCCCGAAGGGAAGATGAAGGTTGTTTTATGTTGATCAACTGATAGAATCTCAATCTGGTTGTATCCCGAAAAACCATCCATGAATGAAAAATGACACTGCTAGCGCAATTAGCGATAATTTGGTCAATGAAAGGTGCAGGGTAATTGTGTTTGGGACAAGCCTTATTAAGATCCCTATAATCGACGCAAACATGAATGGTCCCTTGTTTCTTAGCAACTAGAATGATGTTATAAACCCATTCGTTCAAAGTGACAGGATAAATAAAACCAAACTTCAACAATTTTTGAACTTCTGCCTTTATGGCCGCGATTTTCTTAGGATGAACTGGGAGAAGTTTTTTTCATACAATTTTAATGCCTGGGTAAGTTTTATCTCATGTACAACGATCGATGGATCGATCCCTGACATTTCTTCATAAATCCAAGCGAAGATGTTGCAGAATTATTTGAATAAAGCGATATAGATTTCCACTTTGTCGGGTGAACAATTCTCACCAAGATGAACATTTTCCACAATAGCTTCTTTGATCGAAATGTTGATAGCAATCGTAGAAGATATGTTGCCCAAATTCCCCTCGGAGATGGTGTCTTGGGTGAGTATTGGAGATTGGGGAGAATCGACAACATCGTCAGGAACGATAGAGTGTATATTCTTCTCAATTGCATCCAAACTAGGAAGAAAGGATGAACGATGGTGGTTATCATCCCAGGGTGCCTCTTCAATACTAATCATTTCCATAATATATTTGTCCGATGGAAAAATCCGGAGGATGTAATAGAAAGTAGAGGATAGAGAATCCAACCAAGATGGAAAAGAGTAAATGGTAGACGCCAACAGATGTTGTTCGTATGGTGAGGGAGAGGTATACTGGATGTCATCGTACATAGCCTCTGTAGGACTAAGTGGTATAGTGTCACATAGTGCGTCAAACTATAAAGGACTAGGCACAATTAGGGGATCAAATGATTCGTAGGATTGATATTCCATAGTCAATATCATATTGATCGTGGAAATATGTTGCAAAGTGGGAGGAAGCGGTGCAGGAAAGGTACCCATAAGCGAAGAGTGTTTTAAGAGACCTACTCCTACAATTTCATAAGTGATCTTGGAATCTCCCAAAAAAGGAATGTTGTTGGCTGCGAGAGTGTGAGAGTTAGGGGTGCACTAATCTAACTGATTGATAGTCACAATTTTACCCTGATAGGGGAATTGTACACATCGAAACACCGATGAAGCGATGAAGGTCATGGAATAAAACCAACTTCTTCCTAACAATAAGTTGTAATCGAGGGGAGCATCGACTACCTCAACATCTACTGAGACAGTCTTTCCTCCCAATTGAACAACTAAGGACTGCAACATTCCATGAGAATGAAAGCCTCTCCCATCAAATGCTCATAACATAGTAGGGGGTTGATTAAGACCAGGTGATTTCAACCCTTTCCAACAAGATAATGACATGACACATGTGGAGGCTCCCTCATCCAGGATTGTGTGATGATTATGTTGATTGTGGACAACAATATCGATCTGGAAAGCAAGCTGGTGAGATATTCGTGACTTGAAATTATCAAGGTTAAACATGATATTATTAGACGACTCGGGATATATTACTTCAATGGAGGCCAAGAGAGTCCTACGTTGACTAGGGAAATGTTGTAGAACTTAGAGAGCTGACATAGCACACGGTGCTTGGGCCAAATCTTCAACAATATTATATTTTTAGGTGACACGTGAACTAGGATTAAAAGTTGACTTTCGAATTGTGCTCTTGGGAGGATGTAAGATAGAGTCTAAAGTAGGTTTCTCAATCTGAAGTGGCCCGGCTTGAGGAGTAACGGTGGTGGATGGTGGATCCGATGTAGTATCGTTAGTGACCTTCTCTTTATCAGGTTTAGCTGGAGTGTCATATGTTGTAGTACGAGTGGTTAAATCGATCCCATTAAACATATAAATATGGGAAATCATTGAAGCTTCCTCACTAGGAGGGTGATTTGGATTGCCACCTTCCGGAGGGTCAGGGGCTTGCGCAACCAGAGACTGTTACTGAGGAAAATGCTATGTCAACACAATGGATTGGGAATTTACTTTAATTTTTTTTGCAAATTCGTTGTGATGAGGACAATATCGTGTGTAATGATTGTCACCACAAATGAGACACCAAAAATTCAGTTTTCGCTCTGGTTGTTTCTCAATAGCAGTTGGTTGAGTTGGTGTTTTTGGATTTTCATTGTGATTATTTTTCTTATTTGGTTTTTTTTTTTCTTCTCCCCCCCCCCGTCAATTGTTGTGGAGAAGTAGATTGACCTTCATTTAACTCAGATATTTGAGTCAGGGGGGAGGTTGATGAGAGTGAATTCGAACTGGTAGTGAGTGCAGGAACTGAGTGATTAGTTAAGATGGTCAATTGTGATGGATATTGGGTTTTGACAGATCCGATAACTCCATCTGCATGAGCTGTGGAAGATGGTTTTGATGGATCGGTTGATGTGCATGGAGCATTCGGTATCAATTCATACAAAGTACCAGATTGGGAATAAACCAAGTCTAGGTACTGGGCTCGAGCAATGGCTTCCTCTTCGGTGACAACACCACCCATGGCAATGTCGCGAGCAATTGGAGGTAAAAGAGATTTAATGAACCATTCAACCAACAATTGGTCAGGAATGGTTTCTTTGATCAACCTTCCTCGTCGTCTCCACTCATGAATATGATTAGAGATATGTATGGAGTTGGTTTGAAGAAGGGAGGTCAAGAATTCTGTACCAGTCTCATAACGGATGGGAGATTGAAAATGCGCGAGGAAAGCCATGGAAAGAGAATTAAAATCTTGAAAAGTACCGCATTGGAGCTCAATGTACCATTTGGCTGCTGAACCCATAAGTGTGCGCTGGAAAAGACATAACCAAATAGAATCATCCATAAGTGAGTTTGATGAACACCATAGATGAAACATCATAACGTGGTTGTTAGGGTCTTCACCAAGTTTACCGTCAAATTTGTGGATGTCGGAAGGTAACTTAGCAGGAATTACTGGCTAGAAAGGAGAGTGTAATATGGGATCATTTGTCAACCATGATAGATCTGGTAGATCTAGAGTGGCTAGGAATGGTAGCTTTTGATTGAAATGAGGATGATACTAGTGTGGCATGGGGACACCAGTAGGACCATAAACCGGTTGAGATGGATAGTTATAGCCAGTAGGCCATCCCATGCATTATTTTTGTTGACCATCATAGATAGGATTCATCTGTTGAGGAAAATTCATGAAAGGAGAAGGGAAACTTGATTGTCCCTGGGGAGGATAACTAGCGTAACCCATGGGACGATAGTTTTTGTGACTAGTCTAAGGTGGATAATCAGTTTTCCCCTGAGGGGGGTAAACAGGTTGTCCTTGAGGAGGGTAATGATTAGGCCCTTGGGGAGGATAATATTGTTGACCTTGAGGACCCCAAGTGGGATTCAGGACCCTCAGAAAAGGTTGTCCAGAATGTAATCCAAAAGTATTGGGATTCAATATTCCTCCTTGTGGGTTGGGGTCTGATGGACCTCCCTGATAAGGTTGATGAAACGTACCTCCTTGGTGTGGTCCCTAGGATTGTGGAGGGTTTCCAGTGAAAGAAGTTTGTCACCCTACAATTGATTGGGTAACAATTGGGGTTTGACCAAAAAAAGGGGGTTTCCCCCAAGTGGGTATGTGTATGGGCAGTTGTCCCCCTAGAGGGATGGGCTCACTAGAAGATGGTTTCCCCCCCAGTCGGGATCTGTCCCATAGTTGAGTGTATGTGTGTGGTAGGGTTCTATATTTCGTGATGCATAGTTGTCCCAACAAGGTTCTGTGGAATATAAAGAGTTGTAGGTTGAAGAGGTTTAGTAGGAGTAACTATCAAGGTACCTTGTATATGACTAGGAAATATGACTCAGGTGTTACTTTGAACTTGTACTGACGTGGCAGTAGTATTTACTACTTTTTTGATGGGACAATCAATATTTTGACCTGACAGTCCTGCCTCAGAACCACCAGAGGTACCTTTATCGTCCACAGTCTCAATTTTGAAATACAATTAAGTAAATAAAAAACAATCGCTAAAAATCTAGGAAACCAACAAGCAAATAATACCTTCTTGCGATGAACATACTAGTTGGTGATGAAATCCAACATCGTGTGATCAAAGTGAGAAGGGGTTAGGATATGGGTGGGTGGATCAGTTATGTTGGTGACCTGCTTAATGGACTTACACCTTAGTGTAATCTTCCTCACAGTTTGACCCGTGGGTTACCCTCCAAGGATCCCAAGTGAGTTTGACACACGTCTGTTCCAGGTACAACAAATACTTCCCTTCAACATCACCTCATGTAAGGACCATAAATATTGTGGCTACTAAGGACACCAACTCGCATTCAACCTCTGGGTGGGTAGACAGTTGAGTTCGAACGTATGGGCAAGATATCAAGTCTGAAATCCTGTAAGAGAACTGAGGACAAGTGGACCGGTAAAACTCCAAAGGACCCCAAATGGATTCACAATTCACCAAGCTCTAAGACCAAATGAAGACAGTTGAAACTCAAGAAGAACCCCTAATATGCGATCTGACTACTACGAATGGTTAAGCCTCGGAGGGATAATCTCCATTTCTCTCTCGAACACGACCTTGTGCATAACCCCTGTGTGAGAGGGGGATCCCAGCTATACTTATACAAAAATTTGATTTACTCTCCCTATCACAAGATTATGAGTTTGTCTTGAGTGATTTGGAGAGTTATTCTCACAACCTATTCCAAATCGCTAATCCTAGTCTATTGTTGGTGTAAAGATCTTAAAAAAAATAGAAAGCGTCTAGATTGATTTTTATTAGTGTTGATTTTAGTGGTTGTTATTTACACAAAGGTAAATAAAAGTGAAACTGGTGACATTGAGACTCGAATCCAAAAAATAAAAGAATGATATGCAAATTTTTCTTTCAATGAATTTCTATTTAAGGGGAGGAGAAGAGTTTCTTTCTTTCACTACCAAACAAAAAAATACAAAAATTTCATGGAACTCATTTTAAACAAGAATCCAGTTAAGTGCTAAAAGAAATCCTTTCCAATATCTAAAAACCAACACAAAAAGTATCCCTTTGTTTGATTGTAAATATGAACTGAACAATTCTTCCAATGCTTCTTGTTTCACTAATAAAAAGAGATTTCACTATTGTGACTTTGGAAAATGGGAAGAAAAAATTACACAAACAAAAGACACTCTCAACAGTCAATAAGAGACAAAAAAAAAACTATCAATTCGAAGAAAAACACCAAAAAAAACAAAACAAAATTAATAAATCGTCCAGAAATGGATAAAGGTTAGAGATCAATTAAACAGTAAAGAGATCACTGATTTTCCTTATAACAATATTTAATCGATCAGATGAATGAAAAAGAAACAAAACGAACCCAATTTTGAAGAAAAAGGTTGATTTTGAGACAAGGAAATACAACACAAAACCCAAATCAAAGATTAAAAAAAATGAAAAGAAGCAAGTTGTAAGACAAACAAAAGACATAGACTGATAGAAATGGATTTGCGTTAGAGAGAAATACTAAAGAACTTCACCCAAGAAACATACAATCAACAATTTTTCAAGGCAACGAAAAAATCGATGCTCTGGATATAACAACACTAGAGTGCTATAGAGCTCCCTATCACACTTTGGGGGAGCGTTGATCGGGAAATCAACACTCTTATTTTACTTGGAGAGGGTGTGAGTTCTGAGAAAAAAAAATGGAAAAAACCTAGAAAATTCAAAAACTCAGGAAGTTCGATCAAAAGACTCAGTAAGACAACTTTCATTCAAGACAACATATGTATAGATGGATAAAATCAGAAAACGAGATTTGAAAATGGGAAAAAAGGTAAAGACAAACCAAGGAAAAGAACCAAAGCTGAAAGTTATGATCCCCAGTGGATTCGCCAATTTCTGTTATGGAATAATTACCCTACGGACATGTGAATATCCCCTTGGATGCTATACCCCTAATACCAAGACATAAAGATACAAATGGACACTAACATCCCTTTGAGATTTTTCTAACTATCCAAAAAGAGAGAAGGAGAAAAATGTGATTGTACATATTTCTGATGTTTGTCCCCATTGCTCCAACGTGAGCTTGATGTCGAAACTCTTTCACATAGCTTGATACCTGCAAAACTATGAACATCAAAGAGACACAAGGAAACCCCTACTCTAGCATATTGGATTAAACAAATTTATCTAAAATAGACAAGCATCTGTAAGATACACAAACTTGAAGGGAATAGGCCAAGTATATTTATGAGAAATTGAAAGAGACACTTACAATCATGGATGGTGTTGCAACAATTTCTCCAAATCCTCCTCATCCAACCCCTTGCTCAAAAGATCCACGATCAGAATGAAAATACTTTTGCTGATTATTTTCCTCCCTTTTCACCATGAGAATGCCTTCCTTTATAGGCTTTGAGAGCCTCAACTACCTTGGTTATATTTAGGATAATTTGAGGATATGACTCCATCAATTGTGGCATCTCCCTTAGATGCAGCCTAAATCTTAGATTTGAGCCAAACCAACTCGAATCATCTCTAGATGTCCTTAGAGGAAAGGGGGATTTATTCCCATGATTTTCTCAACCAATCAATGCTCCTTCAAAACAGGACATAGAGCATTGCAACGCTTCCTGCTAGATGGAAAGAGAGCGTTATCGATCCCTGTATATGAGCAAGGGAGCATTGATATTCCAAACATTTGTCAAGATGACCAATTATCATAGAAAAAAAACTTTGTTTTGTCTGTGGCTTCTCCTTCCAACATGTTCCAGAGGATGTATCGAGTGTTTCCATGGTGTCCAGGGGTGATTTTAAGAACCCCCCCTAAATTTATATATATAATAAATGGACGAATCCCCATGATACATAGGAAAAATTGAAGGCTATTTTATCAATAATATAATATGTATATATAATTTTTTAGCAAATCTTTTAGTCAATTATATAATTCTGTAAAATCTTGGCGAATCTTTCACTGAATTATAAAATCTTGTAAAATCTTGGCGAATCTTTCATTGAATTATAAAACCTTATAAAGTCTTGGAGATTTTTTGATAAATTACAAAACCATATATAATAATAGGAAAATGTATTCATTAAACTGTAATATACTCATTTTACATATTTGGAAAAAGAAATATAATTTGTCCATCCTCTAGACAACGTTGCAAGCATCATGGGTTGTGTTTGTCAAGTATCTCATTGTTATGATGCCTTGTGACACTCACAGTTGACATACATGGTAGGAAACACCATGTCAACAAAAAATGGTATCATACTAGATAGTAGTGATGATGAATTTGAAGGACTGTTGAAATCCCAGTAAAGTGAACCACTAACCACTAGTGAATTGTGTTGGATGCCAATTATCATATCCCCTTGAGTGGGATCTTTCTATTACATAAATCAGATCCAAAAATAACCTAAAGGGTGGTGCCCCTTCTACTACCCATTACAACATAAAGCATGCATGAATATTTCACCCTCTCTATTGTTTCATTATCTCCAAGTATCACCCTTGTTTTTTTATCAAAGCATGCATGAATATTTCACGACGGATCAAAGCACATTGACATGAAATACCATTACATCATAGACATGATCCAAAGAAAAATTGTAAAGCTATAGTACACAACCACGAGCGAGCGGGTAGCTGATATCCTGACCAATCCATTTCCATTGAGAGAATTTGAGTAGATGAGAGGCAAGCTTGGTGTGGCTGAGAATGACTCCCTCGTTGAGATGGAGTGTTAAATTTGACAGCATCAACAGTCATTCTCCAATGAGATGCCATGTGGGCCACCCTGAGGCTAGTCAGGGAGATTTGTAGAATCAACCAGTCTTGTGAGGTATTGACAAAATCTACAGGGAACGTACAACCTATGTGAGTCAAACCAAAAGTCAGGATGAACGAGATGCTACATGATCTTGTGAGTCTAGCCAAAGCAAAGGAATAAGTCTTGTAAGTCTAAGACACAAGTCAAGATGTAAGTCTAATGAAAAAGTCAGGGGGAATGTATAACCTCTGTGAGCATAGACAGTCTAGTGCAAAATTCAGGGGGAACGTACAACCTCTATGAGAATAGATAGATTAGTGAAAAATCCATGGGAAATGTACAACTTCTGTGAGCCTAGTCAAGCCTTGTGAGCGACAAGAAAAATTCAAGGCATCTAGCAAAAGTTAGGTTGAATGTACAATTCCTATGAGCTAGAAACAAACAATCTTCCTTATGCAAATAAATGTAAATGTATTGATCTAGTGCATTGGTACGTGTAACATTATCCACGTCAAAGAAATTTAAATTTCCATGTAATAAGTCGAGTTGTAAAGAGTTGAGTTGAATGTCAAGGCTGAGTTGTCAAACTCAAGTTGTGAAAGTCAAAGTTGCATGTCTAGGTCGAAGCGGTCAAAGCCAAAGTTGTCAAGTCATGCATGTCATGTTGCATGTT
>JZKD02S1357033.1:148974-177822 GCA_000966675.3 Picea glauca | reverse complement strand
CCACTTCTTGAGCCTTCTAGTCTCCCAAATGGTGCTTCAGGGAGTTAAATATTCCCTCTTGGGACCACAAGTGCCCCCCATCTTCGACAAGTACACTCTTTAATCAATGAAAATAAGTCAACCTTTTTCCCCTATATAAATATTCTGTGTGGAAGTTGATAGCTTCATATCCCACCGATTTCTTTTTTCTCAAGCAAACGATCTTAATGTTCAAAAAGGTTAAGAAATGCCATCAAAGAAAGATAAATCCATGATAGCATTGTGTCTCATACACTTCGGAAATTCTCATGCTATAGTAGGGGAAAGAAAGGTTTGCATTAAATATTCTGTGTGGAAGTTGATAGCTTCGTATCCCACCAATTTATTTTTTCCCAAGAAAATGATCTTAATGTTCAAAAAGGTTAAGAAATTCCATCAAAGAAAGATAAAACCATGAGGGATTTTAACAAGGGATTTTCTGTGAGCTCATACAAGCACTGATGAGTTTATGTCAATCATAGAAAATTAGAGTGAGCTGCCCAAGATTGGAATGAAGGGGTCCAATTTTAGCATGACCAAAATGAATGTGGGAAGGATACAGTTTTTGAACAATGTAAAACTAGATGTTGAAACAAGCAACCAAACAAAAGAAGCTAAGCCTAAAATAAATACTTGAGCCTGTTTTGTGAAGTGGTTTTGTTTGGATGAACAAAAATTTAAATATCATTGCATCAACAAGGCCAAATACACCTAGACAGTTCACAACATGGGATGGATTTGGTTGTCATCTAAAACTTAGTAGAAAATTATGTCTTACCAAAGTAGAAGAACAAAACTTAAATATCATTGCATCAACAAGGCCAAATACACCTAGACAACTCACAACATGGGATGGATTTGGTTGTCATCTAAAACTTAGAAAATTGTGTTTGACCAAAGTAGATCTGAAGGTACAAAGACAGATTGGAAGATATTGAAGGGGTTTTTATTTCATAAGTATTTTATTTAAGTTGGTCTTCTCTATTGATAAACGAGGATGATAGAGGAAATAGAAAGGTGCAATGAGGATGTTCAATCCAAGGAAATATAATTGAAGAAGAATCATTTTTCTTTCCTGCATGTTCATCTTATATTCTGACTTTTTTATTGATTGTGTTTGGGCATTTCAAGACATACAGTTTTAGTGTTATTGATAGGCTCTTCACGACTTCAACATATTCATCCATTCTATTTTCCTCTATGCAAGGCTTATCCTAGCATTTGAATTCTTTTCTATCCATTCAGAAGTAATTATATAGTTTGTTAAAATAGAGCCAATCTCTATCTATTCTATTGAGCACATGTTATATTCCTAGTTCATTTGTAGAGTCATATGCCTAGTTCATTTGTAAAGTTGATTAAATATTGGGACAATCTAGTTGATAATGCTGCTCTTTCAGCTTATTTTCTTATTCACAGTTTTACAAATTCTAGTTCGGTGTACTTGCAATTTGGGCATCTAGTCAATGCTTTCTTTGGTAAAGCTTTTCTACTCCAGTCATGCAGTAACCTATGGTGAATATTTGTAAGATATTCCTCAGTCAACGTAGTACATTCATGTTTCTGTATGGCTGAAAAGTCAATTACTATTGTGGTATAAGCATCCCCTGCTTAAGATTTTAGCACATATGCATTATATTTGGGGTGTGTTATCGCTTAGATACTCCCTAAAAGAAAAGTCTAACCTCTAATGCAAGGTAAAGTTTAAGGAAACTATCAAGTGAATCACTACGTGTCACCTATATGATTCACTCCACACTTTAGGCTAGGAAAGATTGATTCAAGGGAGGGATCCCATGTGATTGAGTTAAGTCCTATCGTTATAGTTTCAAATGTGACAGTACTTTGAGAATTCACGAATCTCAAGATAAATGTCAGCCCAGAATTAGGCACACAACTCACCTGGTAAACTCTGAAGCTAGAAATCTGTCGCTGGAGCAAAGCAATTGCAGTTCTTACACTTTTTTCTTTGAGAAATCTCCTATCTATGATACTTATGAAGAGGGTTGTCAGACCCCTTTTCTCAAAAGAGGTGGATTCCAATGTGTAGTTTCTGAGCAACAATTCTTGCACAAATATGATAATCTCTTATGAGTTGATAGTGATAGAGATTGCTGGCAGAATTCCAATTATCTTGGCTGGACATAAAACAATGACAACGATGATACATATATAGGTTTCTGCAGTAATGATGTCTTGCCTGCCCATAAAAAGTAGTATGAGAAGTGAGTGAGTGAAAACTCCTTAGAAATTAACACCTGGGAAAGGACAAAGGAAATGTGTGGAAAAATCCTTGACCTGCATTTTAAGGACATAATTTGTACCAAAATTCTGGGTCATGGGTGACGTGGCTATTTGAAGAAGATGGTGATTTTGTATGAAGATTTTTTGCATTAGCACACAAGAGGAAATTTGGGCATGGAACACCTTATGTTTAGAAGTTTTTTGTGAACATACACCCAGGTGTTGTTTTTTCCTAACAGTGATGAGCATTTTCATCTACAGTCATTCATAATTTGATGCGTCCCTATTTTCAATGATAGTTAAGAATAAGGGTAAGGAGGATGGCATGAATGAATGAAGGGTTGAAATCTTGGTGACGACATTTTGGGTTTCTCAAGTGCTCCAGAGAAGAGAATTTGTCCCAAGGTAGGAACCATATGTTAACCACATTATTTTTGTTATTTTTGTGGGGTAACCATAGGGGTTCCTAGAAATTATTTTGAAGATAGGACAGGGGTATTCATGCTGACATCATGGATAAAGGTTGGACCTGAGTATTCTAGAGTTTGTTTTGTGACAATAGGTCTATGGAAATGGAACACAACATCACGCCTTATCAAAAAACTCATTAATAGATGAATATTGTATCAAGGGCATTGCAGAAGCTAATATTGGTCAAAATTTGGTACGTGTTGGCGAGAATAAAGTTTTATTCCTCTCCTTGCTTGTATGGTTTTGGTTCAGGTTCAGATGAGCTGATGACATTTGGCACAACATACAACATAATTATACCATGAATTACATGCCTTGGATAGATTTGAACAATACTATCAATGCAAGCCTCGGGAGGAGGAATCATTAATGTACCTCAGAGAGGATACTTTAAAGAATGAATTGAAGAGCCAGAAAAAGCATGTGAGGAATTTGGAGAAGGAATCCCTTTGGTCTAAGCATTGGGAGGAGGAATCATTAATGTACCTCAGAGAGGATACTTTAAAGAACGAATTGAAGAGCCATAAAAATCATGCAAGGAATTTGGAGAAGGAATCCCTTTGGTCTAAATTTATGGAAGAGGGGAAAAACATAGAGAATTGCCAGAAATCATGGTCCTAGACAAGGGTGACATCTGGTCATGTAATGTTGGAACTTAATCATGTGGATTTGGTCAAATGATTGATGATAGTTTGCAGATATAAATTTTATTAAAGGTCAAGGCATGTGAACGAACAAGACCAAGAGTCCTATTTCATTACCATAAGTAAACCACATTGATAACACAATTTATTCATTTGCAAATGGAGATGGTGTTGAGGCTGGGTTTAATCTTGAATTAGGTGTGGGTGAAGCTTCAAAAGAATTAGGAATGTTAAGAGAATCAAATGTTGAAATTCCAAAGGAAGTAGGTTCTGTTAACTACATAGCAGAGGAAAGAGCATCAAAACAGAAGACATGGGCAGTCAGTGAAATAGACAATTAAAAAATGGTTATCTGCAAGTTTGCAGGTTTGCAACTCTGCAAGTTTTTGTCCTACAATTTAAATAAATATCTTTAAGGAATTTAAATATGAAGGACCAGGTAAATATTAAATACCTATCAAGATGTTTGGAAAGTTGAAACCCTGGTAATTATTCACCGCCAAAGCCTCGCACAACACCTTCTGAGTTTCTTCTGCTCTGAAGAGGCGGCTCCACCAGGCTAATAACTGTAACGAATTCTAGTTTCTTCTACTCTGAACAGGTGGATCCACCACTAGCATCTCTTGCCCTCTTTCCGTTTTGTGACCCGTCAAGGGGAAATAAACACAAAAATTCAATATAGCATTTCTTTCCCTCTTTCCGTTCCGCCGAGGGGAAATAAACACGAAAATTCAATATAGCATCTCAGTGATCTCTTGCCCTCTTTCCAAATTCCATTCCGTCGAGGGGAAACAAACACGAAAATTCAATATATGTAAACCGGGCCTTGGGGAATTAGAGATTTTCTGGATGGTCACTATATAGTAGACTCTGTAGTTCTCATGAACGAACCAGACAAGTAACAAAGCTATGATTTTAACCCTGGGCACTGGGCAGATGCCATACAATTTATACCAGGTGGGAGGTCCAAAATGTAGCTACCCAGTGCCCATACTGCAAAATCTGGGTGAATTAAACCATAAACCTCGATTTTATCAAATGGAAGGGCGAAGAAGCTATCTGAAATTCCCATACTTCTGGAAATTTGGCTAATGGAAGCTTGTCCCTCCAAATTTCAGGGGCAAAATATATATTTTTTTCCTCTATCTCCTCTAAAAACAAGGGCTAACCCTGTACACGATTTTTCCCCTAAAATAAATTATGGGCTAATGATATAAGTTTTAAAAAATCACTTTAATACAAAAAATTCGCCCAATAAAAAATTGGAAGCCCCTAAATTTCGCCCATGAGCGAAATTTTGCCCTTAAAATCATCTATGATGGTGTCGTTCGCAATGCGACATATGCAGAACGATAATGCGACATTTACAACACTTGTGACAAAAGTGTGACACTTGTGACAATAAGAATGTGACATTATTGAAGTGAGGAATTTTGACATGTGACACCTATATTTATTAAATTCAATTGATTAATATTAAATAATCATAAAAATTATTAAATACGAAACAAAGTTATACAAAATGACTTAAAATATTTATAGATGATTAGTTTTTTTTCACAGAATCTAGTGGATTTTTATTCATTAAAAAGGTGTGTCCTGGACCACAGAGTACACAAAGTGTTCAAAATTCCACAATTCCATCTCTATCAGAGCTTTTATCAACCAAAAATTGTCCTCCTACAATTCCTTAACCAATTACGGATACTACTTCTAAAATGGACAGTATAGACTCAGTAATAGATACCATTTATACATAATGATAAACAAAACATACTTAAATATTTGTTGCTGGATCTGGACCATTGTTGTTCCCCGACTTGTCCTTGTCTTCCATAGAATCCACACGTGCATTCAAATCCTACAGAGTCATCGACTCTGGAGCTACCCTTCCTGCATTTCCTTCTTCAGAACTAGAATTACCATGTTCCTCTTCTCGATGAGCTATCTGTAACTAGAGTGAAGCCAATTGATTGCACAAGAAGTCCACTTCATCCTGGATATGGCCAAGAATAAATCTATGTTGAACAAGAGTATATAAGGCGAATGAAGGCATGGAGATGAGAGAGATGACCCATATGGTCAAATGTTTCCTTTCCTTGACTTCACTTATCTCCATTTCCTTGTCCATGGATTCATACATATCCCGGTTTTCCATGTTAAACTAGTCTGCTAAACAATTTCTCAAATAATTTCTTTGAATGGTGAATATGGGAAGCTTCAACACCTCTTGTGCGGGAGAAATTAAAGCTACAATGCTCCTACTGGCTACATGCAATTCCCCACCATAATGTTCCTAAGAGATTAGAGAATTAATATCACTTGAAACTATAGCAGATGCTAAAAAAATAGAGATCACTAAGGGACATCCATGGGATCCAAATTCTTGAATATTCGAGCCAAGCTTTGGAAAACCCAAGAAAACCAATAACAAGGTGAGCAACAAGGCTTCCTCCTCTCCATAAATAACCTTCAATTTATATGAACAGAGGGAAACATCTTCTCGACGTACCTTCAAATCCATAACTAGATTATCTTCCACAAGCTGACCATGCATAGTCGAGATAAGGCTGACGACACCTTCCGGTTTTGGAATGTTATTCAATACTTTTCCATCCTTACCACGTTCTTCCATAATAACCATACTCCTCCAATACTTCAGATCCATTAGATTGGGAACCAACTCGTACCAATAATGCATAGACCTCCCACTTCAGCGAATCTAGCCATGAGACAAAATATATATCCCATTAAGTTTATAGATTTCACTCATGCTCATTAAATTTATGACTTTACTAAAAAATAATTTTTGCATGCCACCTCCACACGGATGAACAATACGTTCCACGTGTTCGGGTCTCTTCTTGCTCCATGACTCTATCATGGTTACGCGGAGTGGGGTTCACCACACACTCATCACCCTCCACCCCCATAAGACCATGGGATAATACAATAGACTTATTCGCCATGACATCATCTACTTCATTGTGGTGTCTATATATGTGAAAAAAAGAGCCTTATAATTGCGCAAGGAGATTCTTATGTGATCCACCAAATTTTTCAAGATTATGTCTTTCGGGGAAGAGGCAACAACAAAATAACAAATTATGTTTTTGGAGTCTCCTACTATGTTTAGACCAGATACTTGTATCTTCTTTTCCAATTGTACGCCAAGGAAAAGGGCATGCTCTTTGGCCTTGTTATTGGTGGTTATCCCTAAATTCCAATAGAACTCCATTAGTCGATTTCCTCTAGGGTCAAAAATCACCCCTTCCGCACCTGCCTCCCTTGGGTTTCTTTTGGATGTCCCATCAAAACATAAGGTGTGATTAGAATGAGATGAAAGCCCAGAGTGAAAATCCAAGGAAGGAGAATGAAGCTGCTAGCCTGTTCTTTGAATGGATTTGACTTGAATTGAGCAATAAATATTATCCGAGTCAACCATCGATCCTTTGTCTGATCGAGAGTCCGAGGCTCAACCAACCTTATTATTTTGGAGTTAAACAATTCTATCATTAGTCCCAAAGCATGGGAAACCCAGTAGATTGGCATAATTGGGAATCACTTAAAAAATAGGGACTACATGCTTTTATGAATGCAAGTGTTTCAGTTTAGAAATTAGAAAGACAATAAAAAAATTATGAGATCAAGCAATGTGTGATCCATACTTTCTTCAACCAAGATGCAAAGAAAACATATTACAATTTCAAGAAACAACATACACAATTCCCTGAAAAATGGAGGTGTATAAAATTTATGAATTTGCAGGCAATGTCAAATGAGTGTGTTGTTTTTCTCTATTTTTGATTGATATATTTTTGAGCTTCCAAATCTTCAAGTAGAAAGATAGTGTCATGAAAATATGACAATTTTTGGTTTATTTATAAACAAGAAGCATATATTTTCAAAGACAAAAAATCAAAATATATGATAATGATGTTAAAGATTTGTTAGAGAAGATTAATCTAATGGAATCACAAATTAATAACCAGGAAAATGTCAAAATACATTTCTAGTGTGAAATTAATAATTGCATGAAAAAATTACAGAACAATAAAAAAAAAAATAAGAACTAAAAGAGCAACTAAAGAATTGAGTCCATGTAATTAGGAAATAGAGTATTGTTATCATTAGAGTGCTAGTTCGTATTTTTTTAGATTTCACTCCTACCAAATATTAATTAATACAAATGCCTCTTCTATAAATCAAGACAAGGACATAGCTACAAAACTTTATTTTCATGAGGTTGGACACAATAATGTCTATGTGCATAAAATAAAATTCAAACAGTTGCATCAAATTAAATCAACAAATCCACATCACAATCCCCAAAACAAAATAAAAATGAAAATTAAACACAAAGGCTAGGGTGTCAAAAGGGGAGGTCTAAAAGATAATGAAGAGTGAAATTATTTTGTAATGATCTATGAGATTAGCACCTGAAATTCCTTATAATGTTTGGGCGTACTTAGAGTGAGAGATAGTAAATTATTTTATAGAAAGTAATATTACAATAATTTGTATACGATGGACCATTTTATAAGTTCTAAGTTTGAAATTATCGTTTCTAATAAAAGTTAATCAGTAGGCATCAATCAAGGGGTTATCGCATCTTATATGTGGCATCAATCGAGGATTTATCGAAATCAGAGATATCCAAAGTTTCTTTGAAGTCATACTCCTGGATGTTGGAATGTTGATGTGGAACCCTATATCCGAGTTATCGAAAATTTTGAATTTCAAAGAAGTCAGCTTTTGCCAAAATCCTGGATGCTGGAACCCCGATGACTGGAACCCTGAGTTATTAGAACCCTCAACCAGATAGCGGTGTGGAAAAAATCCAAAAATATGGAGATTCTAAAAAATGGGCTTTTCTAGAAAGTCAGATTCTGGATGCCACGTTGGCAGCGTTGCATCATGCCACATCAACGTGTACGTGTCATGCCACATCTATAAAAGAGGTCATGCCATTAATTCCAGAATCATCGATGAATTATAGGGAGTGTATCTTGAGGAAAATGAAAGGTCAGGATCTCGCCTTGGTGAACACTGGATGGTGGAACTTGGAGGTAGAACCAAGACCATCCGGAAATCCAGAATCCAAAAGTTCTTAAAAAATGTGGTATATTGAAAAAGGTTGGATGTCAGATGACGAACCTCGAAAGGAGGAACTGTGACTAATTCGTAAATCCAGAAATCTGGAGTTTTCGATAAATGGATTTTTATTAAAGAGCTAGATATAGATGGAGGAATCAGGAAACAAAACCTGTGTCTATCTAGAAATCTAGAAATCCAGAGATTTGTCAAAATGACATTTTTTATAAAAAGGTGGATTCTAGATGACACATCAGAGTGTCATGTCATATGCCACGTCAATGCTTGTGTCAGATGCCACATCATCAAAGGCTTGTGAATGGAGCCATATTGGCAAGTCGTGGGGTTGATTCAGATGGTGAAACGACGCGATGGAACTCAAACCATCCAGATATCCAGAAATCCAAGATTTTTTAAAAGGTGCATTTTGTGAAATGTCGAATGTGGAATCTTGGACATGGCAGAACCTTAAACCTGAGGCGGAAGGGAAGATGATAGGTGGGTGGAAACGTCACCCCAAGGGGGCAGAAGCCACGCATGATTATCCCTTAAACCAGGTAAGCAATTAAGACCGACATGGAAGTGCCAAGTGGAGGTGACACGTGGAGAGGGCATGTGTCCTCCCGAGGTGAAGTCAGGGCCAAGAGGAAAGATTTAAAATTGAGCACCTTTAAGGCCACTATTAATCTAGACCATTGGATTTGACAGATATCACTTTTCAGATCTGTTGAGATCAAATGACCCGGTCAATGATCATGCAACTTAAAAATCTGCTAGCAATCAGGACCATTGATCTTGGAAATCATCCACCGTCCAATCCAATAGACGTGCTAGTTGTATCTCAGAGATGTAAAGGAGAAATGGATGGGACCCAATCATCTTGCATTAAATGGTTTATTGATAGGTGAAGGCTTGTCATTGGGTACACAACATCAAAGGTGGAAAATGAGTGAATTCCATGTGGTAATCGAGTACATGTGGGGCCTGTGTTGATCAATGAAGGAATATTTGAGAATCCAAAAATCAAGGTTTCCATTTAAATGGACTTATTTGAAAGACCAGATCCTGAATGAGGAGGAACCACACAGGAAGAACCAGTGGATATCTGAAAATCCACAAATATGGGATTTCTTAGAAAATGACTTTTTTCAAAAGTTTGGATTTTGGATGTGAAAATATCCAGAGATTTGAGAAACTCAGATGGGCGGATATCCGAGAGTTTGGAAATTCGGATATCCAACCCTACATTAAACAATGAAGTGGTTGAGCCTTAATCTAGCATTGACGAGGGAGCCATGCCAGCTCAGCCATGTAGAATGTCATCCATATGGTAGGATGACATCATCATGTGGAATATGTACAAGAATTTCTAGAGGGCGTAACTTCTTTTCTGGAGCTCAATTATGAGCATATTTACAGTCATTGGAAATCTCTTGAGGAGGAGGATTCATCTATACTCTCATAATCATAGCTAGAGTTATGGATAAGAAAGAAAAAATTGGGAAGGATTTGTATGCCTCACCAACCTAATGAGGATTAGGGGGTTGGGTGTGTTATATAGTGGTATCAAAGTTGTGGTTCAAACATTGGATCTAAGCAGCCATATATAAAACACAAAGACATGATTTTTTAAGCCTGGTTTGAAAAATTGAGCCTAAAAGGTTCAGAGAAAAGCACATAGGTAGATGTTTTGGAACAAGATTAAGGCATTGAGGTTGTGTGGCCTATGAACCTGAAATTGAACATTGGTGACAACCCCTAGGTGTTATATGATTTTATAGAATGAATGAACTTGTTTAATAATTGTAATGTTTCCTATAAGTATAGGTTGAAAGAGCCTCTTGCAATCTTGATTATTGCTTATGTAAATGCCATAGCCTACATGAACAAACTACGTGTGATTAAGGAATTGATTGAGTCAATCCATTTTGTATTGTAATGGAGGAGACCTATTGTTGGACATCCATTCATGTGTGAGTAAATGGATTTTGTGACTAGAAGGGTTGTATGGGACGAATATTTGTGGAAGAGGTCATAGGTTTGGGAAGCATATGTGATAGGTCTATGCTAATATATTTGGAACATGATTGCATTGTGTAGGCTACTACAATATGCAGAAAAAAAAGTGCAGTTGAAGCTCAATGCATCCATGATAATAAGGAAGAATCTCTCAACTCATATCTTTTTATTTGATTCTTTATTAACTATTAAACAATGCTATTATATGCTACTAATTAAGAGCATAGGCATGATAGAGAGGCAAAACACTGACAACTAGAATGCATATGCACTGATAGGATCATATAGATATGTTGGAAATGCATATGATAATGATGAGAAAACACATAACATGCATATAGACTTATTAAGAAGTTTGTTGATATGGATTGTCATGATGAATCATTATGATTGATGATGATTGATAACTAGGAAAGGTTGACAACATGGATGGAAATGATAGAGATGCTACATGCATGTCTTGTAAAGATAAGTCTATGGACAATGAGGTTTTGATACAGAGTTGGGAAAGGAGTGAAAGAACCTTCCTGAGACACCAATGGATTAGATAGCATCCAAAGATGGATGATAGCCATAAAGGTATGTTTTGGTATGATCAAATAATGAATAGGGAATTTAGGTAAGGATTCCCTTAGTGAAAGTTTGATGAATGAAAATGATTGAGCATAAATGGTTAAAGGAAATAGGAATTGGTATTTGATATGCACTGGGTAATTCCATGAATTACCTAGTGAAATTCTTGGCATATAGAATGTTTCATAGCAAGTGTGAAAAAGTGATCTCTTGTTGATTGTTGCCACATGAAAGAGGGCATCATATTTATAAACATGCATTTTATATTTGCCATGGGAATCACTGTAAGAATGACATGGAAGAATGTGCAAGTATAACACATGCATGTTGGTAGCCAGGCGTTTATATATGCTTGGAGGCATGGTTTGAATGCACTAATATGATGCCTAGTATGAATGCATACGTGAACAAATTCACTATGAAACAAAGGTAGTAATTGCTATGTTTTGGGGAAATATTATCATCACTTAGCTAACCCTGTTTTGAAGGGTCTGATTTGTTTTGTATGAATACTAGCTTGAAGAGGTTGTATGCCATTCTTCATAAAGATCTAGTATGAAATATTGAAAGGGAAAGTGATCAAGAATACTATATTCCAATGAAAGAAGGAAATATACTTATGATCGTGAAATTTTTCATGAGAATGATTGTGAAAAAACATGAGACATATTGATTTTAAGTTGAACATATGTGATTATGTAAATTATAAAAGTGTGTCA
The DNA here is from genome assembly GCA_000966675.3 of Picea glauca. NCBI lineage: Eukaryota > Viridiplantae > Streptophyta > Pinopsida > Pinales > Pinaceae > Picea > Picea glauca. The sequence goes on along the minus strand of JZKD02S1357033.1, from coordinate 166,040 downwards.
ACTGTAGACATGCACACACAATGTTGAAACCTATGGTTGAGTGCATGAAAGCACATTGTGAATGAAAGATGATAGAATATATGCACATGTATGAATGTGTGGGTTGGATGCATAATAAGAATGCATGTCTACATTCTTTATGAAAATATTGAGTAAATTGGTGAAATGATAGAGTTGCTACTAACTCATGAGTTGAGATCATTTTAGGAACTGATGGATATGCAACAAGGAAGTTGCATGCTGAAGTAGTCCCACGAGGATGGACTATGGAAAGACCCTATCGAGAGAGTAGAGCCATGAAAATTAATGACCGTTGAGAATTATGCAATGGACTGCATAATACTATTTGTATAAGAATCTTGGATTACATTTTGAGGACATGCATGTGTGGAATACATGCATATGCTAAAATATTAATAATTCTGAATTCACTTATCTCCATTTCCTCGACTTCACTTATCTCCATTTCCTCATCCAGGGATTCATACATATCCCAGTTTTCCATGTTAAACTAGTCTCCTAAACAATTCCTCAAATAATTTCTTTGAATGGTGAATATGGGAAGCTTCAATGCCTCTTGTGCATGAGAAATTAAAGCTACAATGTTCCTAATGGCTACTTGCAATGACCCACTAGAATTTTCCTCAGAGATTAGAGAATTAATATCACTGGGAACTATAGCAGACCTTGAAAACATAGAGATTGTTAAGGGACATCCATGGGATCCAAATTCTTGAATATTCGAGCCAGGCTTTGGAAAAGCCAAGCGAACCCATAACAAGGTGACCAACAAGGCTTCCGCCTCTCCCTAAATAACCTTCAAGATATATGAACAGAGGGAAACATATTCGCGACATACCTTCAAATCCATAACTAGATTATCTCCCACAAGTTGGCCATGCATAGTCGAGATAAGGCTGACGACACCTTCCATTTTTGGCATTTTATTCAACACTTTTCCATCCTTACCACCTTCTTCCATAATAACCATACTCCTCCAATACTTCAGATCCATTAGATTGGGAACCAACTCGTACAAACAATGTATAGACCTCCAAATTCAACGAATCCAACCACGAGCCAAAATACATATCCCATTAAGTTTATAGATTGCACTCATGCTCATTAAATTTATGACTTGACTCAAAATTTCTTTTTGCATGCCACCTCCATGCGGATGAACAAGACATTCCACGTGTTCGGGGCTCTTCTTGCTCCATGATCCTGTCATGGCTATGGGGGGTTCACCACGCGCTCCTCACCCTCCACCCCCATAAGACCATGGGATAATCCAATAGCCTTATTCTCCATGGCATCATCTACTTCATTGTGGTGTCTATATATGTGAAAAAAATGAGCTTTATAATTGCTCAAGGAGATTCTTATGCGATCCAACAAATTTCTCAACTTATGTCTTTCGGGGAAGAAGCAACAAAAAAATAATGAATTATGTTTTTGGAGTCTCCTACTATGTTTAGACCAGATATTTGTCTCTGTTTTTCCAACTGTACGCCAAGGAAAAGGGCATGCACTTCGGCCTTGTTATTGGTGGTTAACCCTAAATTCCAATAGAACTCCATTAGTCGATTTCCTCTAGGGTCAAAAATCACCCCTCCCGCACCTACCTCCCCTGGGTTTCCTTTGGATGCCCCGTCAAAATATAAGGTGTGATTAGACTGAGATGAAAGCCTAGATTGAAAATCCTCTAGCCTGTTCTTTGAAGGGATTTGACTCGAACTGAGTAGGAAATATTTATCCGAGTCAACCATCGATCCTCTGTGTGATCCAGAGTATGAGGCTCAACCAACCTTATCCTTTTGGAGTTAAACACTTGTACCATTAGTCCCAAAGCACGAGAAACCACATCGCTTGGACATATGCTCTTATCTTTGAAAACATGTCTATTTTTGGCTAGCCAAATTTGCCAACAAACATATTTAGGTGAGGCTTTCCAAAATCTTTGAAATAGAGTCTTCCCGTGGAAGAAACCCTGATAATGATTTCCCCACTTACCCATCAATTATTTGTAGGTGGAGGGTCATTCAATTTTGTGCCACAATTCTTCATAGACTAGTTTCCAAACCTGCTTTGAGAAATTACATTCCAATAATAAATGGCTTGATGTCTCTTGATTGTTTTTTCATAGTGCACATCCAAAAGGACCCTGGAATCCTATTTTGGCCAATTTTTCTTTGGTAAGAAGCTTTCCTTGAGCAAGGATCCAACAAAAAAATATTAACTTTTGGAAGCCCATCATTATTCCATATATTTTTCGATTTTGCTGGGATATTGGATTGCATTATAAGATCCTTATAGCCTTCCTTAACTGAGAATCCAGTTGCTCCCCAACTTCGATGGTATTGATACTGTAGATGAACATGCGTGGCTAAATATTTATAGATTATTAAGTACAAATAACTTTTTAATAAAAATGTAAAACTTATTATTCGATATCATAAGTGCTCAATTTTAGCATTTGAGTATTGGTTCTTCTCTTTGGTTCTTTCGAGCACTGACATCATGCTTCATTTTGATCATGGAGCACCGACATTGATGCTTTACTTTGTTTTTGGATCATTGGTGCTCATCTTTTGATGTGTTACTGGAGCACCTTTTGTATGTGTGTATTGTTGGAATTTTTTTGGCTAAAACTTGTGCAAAAACCTTTACCTTATTTATTAGAAGTTTTAATTTTAATGATTTTACCTAATCATATAAAACTAAAACCCTGTGTTAAAACATTCATAAAAATCTGTTTTCCTTTTCATATAAACCATTTATATATTTTTTCATATAAATTATTCCTATAATTTTATTCAAAATAAGAAAAAAATTAATTTATATCATACACTTTAAAAATATTAAACAAATGACTTTACAAATTAATCACAAATTATATTCAAACTATTACATGATTTATATATCTAAATATCATAAAAAACTTTACCGTGCAAAGTCAAATTGCACATTTTGAATTAATCGAAAAACTTACATTTTAATTGACATTTGGATGTTAATTTTTAAATACTACCATGGAGAATTGATTAAATATTGTTTTATTTTATTTCAAACAATGAGAGGGGACATGTTTTTGGAGAGGGTAAGGGATCATTTTTAGGTGGATGTGGTTTTAAAAACTAAAAAATTGTCTTTTGTGTAAGATTATCAAAATATTTATAATAAGATTATCATAGAAAATGTAACAATAAATGTTTAGTATATGTTGTATTAATAGATGTTTTTATAATCTAGTATAAAGGAAATTGTAAAAGCCAAATAAAATTATTCATATTTATTTAAATTTTATAAATAATAATAATAATAATAATTATTTATATTATATAATTAAAAGGTGTATTATTTTAGTTTTGTATTTATAAAATATAATTAAAAAATAATATCTCTTTGATGGTAAATTTTTCCAAAAATAATTGTATTTTAATAAGATAAAAAAACTATTTAATATATAACATAGTTATGGGATATTTGTATTAATGGTCGGTTTGAAAACAATTAAATTAAATTAGTAAAGAGCGATGAATGATGATAGATATATGAAAAAGAAAGAAATAGATTAAATTAATGAAGTGAATTAAATGAATGAATGTACGGGAAAGAAATTGCAGGAGCTTCAATTAATTGGTTAGTATTCGAATCAGGACAGGAGCAGAAAAGTGCACTTAATCCCACATTCATAGCTTGTATGTATTACAATGAAATTAAATATACTGAGAAACACAATAGTTATTCTAATGTAGGTAACCGATAAGGTTTCAATTGCTCTAAGTGAATTGTCTCACGTGGAATAACTTCCTTTTGAAAGTGAATTGCACTCCAAACACAAGGAAGAAACATGTCCAACAATGTGGAATTTACAATATTTGGAAATCAGAAATAGAATGATGGGCCCAACCTTCCAAATTCAAGAAGTTTTTCACATATAGGTCCTTTAAATTCACTTATATGTGCAAAGCTTCCTCATAACTAATCGATGGAACCTTCACATAAATATGGAAATAAGATCATAATTAAGTCATTATACTTTCTTTTTTGTTTTTTAAGTTGTTATAGAAATGACACCTAAACAAGTGTCCAATAAAAACACCCATGCACCCACTTTCCACTTTCCTTCTTGCGGTATCATGGTCTCCTTTTTCTTCTCAAGCAACCTTTTTGATGGATATTATATTATTATGTATTCATTGTTATTCATGACTTTCGTAAATAAGCACACCATATACAACATAAAAGTCACACAATAATCCTAGCCAACCATGGGGACTCATAGGCCTTGGCCTTGAGCTCTACACTATGAATATTTACAATGCATTTACATTAGTTATACATGGGGTCCTTTTAACTTGGATATAGCTTGACTCATGTCACATAAAACACATCATTTGAATAATACACGATTTAACATATTATATTTCAAGGGTTGAAACTAGGGTAATAGAAACATTCTTTACTCATCTTCACTCTTGATTAATATGGTGTAATGCATAGCTTACAAAGCCTTTGCAATAGATCCAAGAAATATTTAGGTTGAGAGAAAAATATATCATCATCTAGCTGCAAAACTTGAATCCCTATAAAGAAATGTAACATACCGAGGTCAGTAATTTCAAATGTATCTAGTAGTTTCTCCTTCAAACCCAAGAATGAAGTCATCACTACCTCTAATAATGACTAAATCATCAATATAAAGTGTGACTATTAAAGATTCAACATTTACATGTAAAACATAAATATTATGTTATGCTCCACAATACTTGAAACCAAGACCAAGAAATAACCCGACAATCTTTTCATACTAAGCCCTAGGGCCTTGTTTAAAACCATACATAGTTTTCTCTAATTAACACACATAGATACAATCCTTCCCAAAGACAAGGGGTTGCCCCATATAAATCCTCAGTGAAATCACCATGTAAGAAATCATTCTTAACATCCATCTAATTTACATTCCATCCAAAATGAGTAGTGATTGAAGGAATAACCCTAATAGAATTCATCTTTAGAACAAGAGAGAATGTCCAATAATTTTATAATAATTGAATTATTATAATAATAAAAAATTGTTTAGTTGAAACATTTTATAGAGTTGAATTTTTTTTATTACTCAAAATATTGAGAAGAAAAATTAATATTTTTTTTTTGGTTAAAATTTGACTAAAATAATTTTGGATTAATAAAATTACATATATTAATTGTTAATATTGTAAAATCAAGTTATAATAGAGATATTATAACCTATCTAATTCATTTTTACATTAAAAAAATAATGACTTAAACAATTCAAAATTAAAATTTTAACAAAAAATTAATTATCAAATTTCTAAAAAGTTCAAATTTGTAAAACTTTTATCCCTCTTCATAAAAAAAAACCTAATAATAAAATCAAGAATTTAAATATAAAAAATTGAAAGAACTTAATGGAAAGTAGTCACTCCTATGTAAACAAAATAGATAATAATATAGGAAAAAGGAGATTTTAGTTTGTACATGTGTTACTAATTTTGTTAACGTTTTTCAACGTGTTCATGAAATGTCTAAATGAATAATTTAAAACATTTTTTTTTTTTTTAACTTATTTTCTTTAAATTGATCTTTTTACAACTCACTTTTATTTTTTCATTAAATAGATGAGAGAAAAATAACGTAAAACATGAAAATTAATAAACAATTCCTTGCATGTTAAATTCTTTGACTAATGAGTTAAAGAATGATGAGAATATGATAATAAACAACCCACAAATCCAACTATGATTAAAATAAATTTCATGGAATCTAATGGCGTGAGCCTTTTCTAACTCCTCAAATTTTTGGTTTAAAATCTGACAATAATCATGTTAGCGTGCAAACGAATGAAGATTAGCCTGAAATACACAACCCACAAATCCAACTATGATTAAAATAAATCTCTGGAATCTAATGGCAGGAGATGTGGAGATGGAAAGACAAGGCCATCAATATTTAGATGTATGGAAAAATGAATATCTAGAAGGACCAAAATCAAATGAATAGCATAGTGAACAATGTCATTCAAAATAACATTGTAAGGGATTCTCAAAATTTGGTTAAAACATTAGTGGTAGTCATATTTCTAAATAGTAGATAGAGGAAAGATCTTGTTCTTAAAGCATCTTGGCCCAATATCCAGTTAATGTTGTAAGTGTTTTCTAAGTAAGTGTAGGTGATGCTAGAACCTCTAACATAACAATGCGCTTGCCCTAAAAATTTACTCTCAGGGCACCTGAACTAGGGTATATATGTGACCTTGCAAAGAAAGTTCGGGTGAGTAAGTTCCTTAGTATAGATGGTTGTCAAGTCACTCAAGCACTCATGACATGGAATATAATAGGTACATACTCCCAATTTCTAGTGCATAAAGGACCAAGTTGTTGTGTCTCATTATCATCATTCTACAATGATACCATAGTCTCGTGTCTAGCTTGTACATGTGGTTGCCAGATGTTGGAAACTATCCCAATGACGAAGACATCTGCAAAATCTATGAGCCTCATGCATTACGATAATATTGTTAATGTTGCAGAAGGTATTGAAGAAAAAAAAACAATGAAATATGTTATGCTAGGAATATTGATGGACAAAGATGTGAACCATGGAGTAACAATGGAGAGATAGATCTCAAAGTTATGACTGAGGTAGGCATTTATGCACACGGAATTGAAAACCCCCAAGGATTCCTTCTTCCAACTACTACAAACAATGGTTGACGACAAGAGTAAGAGAAGAATGTGAGACTAACATAGATTGACACATGCAAAGGGATGTTTTTGCACACGAAAATGAAATGCTCATGGGAGTAAACGAGACAGACGTTTTCGGACGAGGCAAACTCAACTATGAACAACTACCATAGGTTAATTCAATACCTAAGAATTATAGGCACTCCAATAATGGTGTTAGTTAGATCAAGTGAAATACATTTTATTAATATGATACACTTATAAATACATTGATCTTTGGATTCATCTTCCAAGAGGTCTGTTGGACTCCTAATGAGAGTTAATATTCACTTGTGACTTTTTATATTCCTTAATCATATCCCTAATGGATTAGGTTTCCAACAAATCATTTTGGATAAATGGAATTACATGTATTATACGTTAACATTGCATAGTGTAATGGACTATTCAAGGCGTTGAATCCTTTTATGCATAAAAACAACAATTTCATTCATCCAAAATTGCAATTTTGACAAAGATTACCTCACTAAATTCTAATGATGACAAACCCAAAATATCAAAAATGTAAAATGTTTAATCTTCTTCTTAAATTTTAAATATTTTATTTTATTTTAAAAAATAACTTTTATATACAACAAATGAAACACAACACACCCATCTTTGAGACTCCATTCCATGTTTAGTTTTCTTCTCCATTTGTAAAGTGTGCGCTATTATAAATGTTCACTTTAGTCTAGTTGCTGCATCATTTTCTTCGGAGTTTTGTTAAGTGAGAGCTATTATAAATGTTCACTTTAGTCTAGTTGTTGCATCACTTTAGTCTAGTTGCTGCATTATTATTTGAACAATGAACATTATAAATACGCTGGGAAGCATCCTCACATAGTCTCGATTAAAGGAAATGTCAAGAGGAAGTGCAAGCTCTAAGCACACAGGAGTCAAAGATAAAGAATGTGTCTAAGTATATGACTGTTAAACAAAGGACATGTTCTCAATGAAATGGAATTGATGGATTACCTCAGTTTATCGAAAAAAGGAATTCCTCATCAATCAAGAAAATCATGGATAGGTTGTTGAGCAAAGAGGGAGGGTCATAAGAGAGGAGAAAAGCTAAAGGAAAGGGTTGTTGATAAAAGGGGCACTTTCATGGTAACCTTGTCCTTGGTGAAGAATAAACAAACACTCACGAGGAATCACCAAGCAAACTCATTCATAGTTAGTTGAGCAGGAAATTGTATGCTTGTCAAGCACAAGAGAAAAGTGTTACAAAAGAGATGAAATTAGTGAAGAAAAGGGACTCCAAGAAAAGGTCTACTTGATAGACGACCCTTTTTTCAATGAATAAGATATAGCAGGTATCATTCAAGCACCGAGCAATGCGAAGACTAACACACCATGCAAGAAAAGAATTCATGTGCCAAGCAAAAAAAGGGACACGTGTCAACAAAGTGAATGACATGGAGAAAGTGATGTTAAACCAGGCCAAGAGTGCACAAACCATCTGATATTACCAAATCAACAATGTGCGTGGAAGTAAGTTAGACAACAAAGAGGTTAGGAAAACCTAGTAATCACATATGTGGAACAACCTGCCATTACCACATCACAACACGACCCAAAACTTGAAAACACACATTACTTCCCTTTTTCTATAGTGAATGAAATGAACAAAGTAAGGATCTTGGTTCCAATCTTCTTCATAAGGAGTGCATGCAGTTGGGAGAGTACCACATATGACAATGGTTTGTGTATCTCTTATTCCTACAATGGTTAACAATGTGTTTGTGATTATTGTAATCTCAACAAAAAGGGAGATCTCTATATGACCAATTTTTACTTAGCCATCACAGAGGTCAACTCTCTCTTACAATGAAATAAAGGGACTGCCCCTCAATCTACCATAAGCTTAAACATTACTATGGGAATATTATGGAGGGTGTCAAGAATTTTTCCATGGAAGGTACTAAAGGTTTTGAGCACTAAGGATTGGAGGTGAGGATGGAAAACAAGTGCCTTGGGATATTGTTGAGTCTTCTCAAGCTCACAAGCCTTGATCAAATAATTAAACCAACAAATGAATTCTTTTTAGGTATTCTTTGTTGATCCATAAATGATAGGCCTATGGATTGTCCGTTTCTTCAATATGGATACTTTTGCAAAAAATAAAACTTGGTCTCTCTGATCTCGAGATGACCTATATTCCTCAGAACTAACTCCAATGCCTTTCTTCACAGGGTAACCAACAAAAACCCATAAATAAATGAAAACCTTGGGAAAAAATTCAGAGGTGAGTTTCTCTTCAATTAATAAAGTAGAAGTATTTTCAATGGCTTCCAGACGAAAGATGCCTTTTCCATTTTCTGGTTAACCCACACATTGAGCCATTAACTAAATAAGGAAACAATTCCCACTGTTTATTATTGCAACTATGGAAGTGGACATCATTCAAATGAATAATAAAGGGGTTATGGTGCTATACCCATGAATTTAGAGATCGTAGATTGAAGAGAGAGAAGATATATCGCCACCGAAGGTACTAAGCCAAAAACAAGGCAGTTTCACATTGAGGCTCGACATTGGGAAACAAAATTGGGTCACACTATTTGAATTAGGAGTGTGGGCATCCATTCCAATGTATCCCTAAATGGGAAAATGTTGTGAGTAATATACCAAATTGCCCAGAGTTGAGGGGCATTTTAATTGCCTTCTATTTAATTAATCCAGGCTACTGTAGGTGGAATCAAAGTAAGGGAAGACTCAACAACTCGCCCAAGAAAATATGGAAAATTTACTTATTCCAACATCTAATATAAATATAAATGCAATTCACATATCTTTTCCTAGCCAACAAAATCATTTTTTTTTGTTCAAGGAAAAAAATTTGATGCAATCGCACAATAGACACAACAATATTCATATCACAATGGAAATTTGATCTTGGAAACCCAACCAGGGAAACTAGATTTAGTAGAATTTATTATGTTGTGGAAATTCATTACAATGGGTGAGTTATGCATGCCCAAAAATTTCATGCATTGTTACTTAGTAAAATAAATATAGAAGACACCTTCACTCATCATGGATAAGGTTCTTGACTCTTCATCCATCGATCTTCTAGTAGGTTGCACTCTTTGAGCTCTCATTGCTACAAACTTTCCCCCAAATTGCTCCTTTCATCTCCCTTGCGTTCCTCTCTTCATTACAACCCTCATTTTTTTAATGGGATTCCTTTGGAAGGCCAACATCACATGTTCATTTCACCTTCCCATTGTGCCAAAAGGTGAAAAAAAATGAAATAAACAAAGCATGTTTGTTTACAAAATTTGCCAAGATCCAATTCATATCATTTGTAGGCATCAAAGTGGGATATATGCACCATGAGTATATTTTATGTACTTGAAACGGGTCTTGACATATAAACATGGCCAAACAGGTAAACAAGGACCTTAAACCCTAATTGAACCTTCTCAAGCTCAAGTGCCATAAACCTTGCTTCTCAGGCTCAAGCTCCATAGACGAGTCCTCAACCACCACATATGATCTTTGTTGGTGTTGATGTTTGATTAGCTTTGAAATATATTCTTATTATATTTAATTGTATTAGACCAAGTCAAAACCCTAAAAGAATAATATTGTCTTGTATTTGTAAAGTTGGCCTTATTGTGCCTTTGTAAAAGTAAAATGCAAATTATAAAGTGTCACTTGTACAAGTTGGCCTTGACCTAATTTCAGGGTGGCTCAACTTGTATTTATAAGAGGCTAGGCACCTCATTTGGAGAATACACACAACACAAGTTCTCTCTCTCAAGGAAAAGTGTGCAAGTCTGAGGAGGAGACATAACTACATAGTAAGGGTGTTTTGGTGAAGGGTTTTGGTTATCTGTTGGGGGTCTATCTTGGTCTAGTGGTGCACTACACTATTTTGATTAGGGTTTCTGGTCTATATTTTCGTTATCTTCTGTTTTGTGAGATCTCTCTTGGAGAGAGACATTGTACTTGTTGATGAATCTATATTGAAGAAGTTGTGTTGGGTTTTCTCCCCTAAGAGGGTTTCCCAGGATAAATCTTGTGTATACTGTGGGTGCCTTTCTCTCAATGATCTTTATGTTTGCAATTATTGTTCTAATAGTTTCAATTTAAAGAATATTGAATACACTTAACTTCTTAAGCAAAATTTTAACATGGTTTCAGAGTTGGCTTGAAAGAATCCATTTTCAAAGTCTAGAGAAACTCTCCGGGGAAAAAAGGACTATAGGAAGACTCTCCCAACCCTAGTGCACATTTTCCTTGGACCAGTCTTGTATTTTTTGCAGTTTCTAAAAATTAGGGTTTCTGCATAAAATCCTAGGTGATGATGTCACCCTATTTCTGAAGGACGTTGTTCAAGAAACAACCATCAAGGAATTCGCCTAAGGAGGTCACATTTGTTCCCTGGATCAGATCTAAAAAATTCTCAAGTTGAAAAATTAGGATTTCCTCATAAACCCTAGATCAAGATGTCTAGGCAGCTGCAAATTGAAGTTGGAGCAGTTCACTTTGGCATAGCACACTCTTTGGTAAGTTCAAAATATTTCTTTGAAAAGTTTCTATTTTCTTATTATATTTATGTCCCAGGGAAAGATGACTCCCAACACTAAGCTTAATGAGAAGCTTGATGGTGTTGGTAACTTCCGAGAATGGAAGTATAGAGTGATGCTCATTCTAGAAGAAAATTATCTAGAATATTTTGTCAAAGACGAATTTCTAGAACCAGAGGAAGATGTGGCGAAGGAAAAGTACAATAAGATTCTGGTCAAGGAAAAGAGAATCATTGTTGATTCTATCAAGGATCATTTGATCCCTCATGTTTCATCATTGACAACTCTCAAGCAAATGTTTGATGCCCTATCCCAATTATATGAAGGCAAGAATATCAACCGAAAGATGACTTTGAGAACAAAATCCAAGAGTGTGAAGATGCAAAGTTCAGAAACCATTCAATCCTACTTCACAAGGGTGTCTCAAATCATAGAATAACTTGGATCCTTTGGAGACATAGTTGAAGAAGATGAACTGGTGATGAATACATTGAATGGTCTCCAAATATCTTGGGAATCATTCATCCAAGGAATCTGTTCAAGAAGAAATCTAACAAAGTTTAACAGACTATGGGAGGATTGCACTCAGGAAGCAGCTAGATTGGCAACAAGATAAGAAAAAATAGGCGATGAGGAAAATCAATCTCTAGCAGCACATGCAAGAAAAGGAAAGAGAAAGAAAGAGTTTCACTCACACAAGAAGTCTGAAGGGTCACATAAGACACATAAGTTTCAAAAGGATTACTCAAATTATAGATGCTACATCTTCCAGAAGATGGGACACATTGCAATAAACTGTCCCAACTCAAAAGATCAGGTCAGAAAATACCTCATGCTCATGTTGCAGAAGACGATGAAATTGATAAAAAAAGAGCCAAAGATGATGATTCAAGTGAAGAATATGTTTTAATATCATCTCTTACAAGAACAATTACTCATGGAAGTGACACATGGCTTATTGATAGTGGTGCTCCTAAGCACATGACAGGTTACACAGATTCTTTCTCATAATTACTTCAGAAGGATTCAACTCACAAGGTGAAGCTCGGTGATGACTATCAGTATCCCATTAAAGGAGTAGGACAAGAATATTACAGATTGGATTCAGGAAAACCTATGAAGATGAAGGATATTTTGTATGTACCTAGTTTGAAGAAGAATCTCCTTTCTATCTCAACATTGGATGAGAAAGGATTCACAATTGCTTTCATTGATGGTGAAGTTCTCATGTGGCCAAGAGGAAAGTATATTGACGATTTTGTAGTGATTGGTGTTCAATAAGGAGTTCTATACAAGTTAAAGGGACACTCAGATTCAACATTAGTACACAGTACAATTACTCCAAGTGAGCTATGGCATAAAATATTTGTTCACATACATTACAAAGTACTATCGATCGTGAGTAAGATGGTGACAGGTTTTCCAAAAATCCAAGTGAATCATGAAGGCATATGCAAGGGATGTGCACAAGGAAAGTACACGAAGAAACCATTTCCAGGCGGTGATAGAAAATCCAAAGGAGCCTTGGACATCGTACATTTAAACGTGTGTGGACCAATGTCAACCACTTCACTTAGTAGGTATGTATATTATGTTTCATTTATTGATGATTTCTTATGTAACACTTGGATTTACTTTTTGAAAGCTAAAAGTGAAGTATTCAACAAGTTCAAAGAATTCAAGGTACTTGTTGAAAACCTTTTTGAAAAGAAAGTAAATATTTTGAGATTAGATAATGGAGGAGAATTCACATCAAATGAATTCAAAGAATTCTACAAAGAAGTTGGGATTAAGAGGGGGATCTCTACTCCCTACAATTCTCAACAAAATGGCGTGGCAAAAATAAAGAACCGAACAATCATTGAAGCAGTAAAGGCCATGATTCATGAGCAAGATATATCGATGCATCTATGGGAAGAATAATCTAGGACTGTTGTGTATGTGAATAACATAAGTCCCCACCGTGTACTTGGGAACAAGACACCAACATAAATGTTTGCAGGTAAAAATCCAAATGTTATCCACTTGAGGATATTTGGTTGTCCAGTGTATGTCCCCAAGGACAAGGGATCGAAGTTGGAACCTTCGGGAAAGAAGGGTATATTTTTTGGATATAGTGAGACATCGAAGGCATACATAGTCTACATCATTGGTCACCGACATGTTGAGACTAGCAGAGATGTCACCTTTGATGAGGATGCAACTTTCAATAGATTGAGACATAATCATTCAGATGAGATCCATGATGAGAAACCTGAAGTTCCTAGATTTGCACATACATATGCAGACGTTGATGTTGTACTAGAAGATCATGATATGGAAGAACCACAAATACCTACAAATTCATCCCGATAGATTAATACTAAGAAGAGAGGACTAGATTGGGCTCAAGAAATTATTCAGGATGCAGAGAAGAATTGTGCTCCAGATAAATGCTTCATAGAAATCAAGAGACCATGACCATACTCTAGTTACGTGGCATTGCTAAGTGACATTATTGATGCTGAGCCTACCAGCTATGAAGAGGATGCAGAGAAGAAATAATGGAAGGATGCCATGATTGAAGAGTATCATTCCATTGTAAAAAATGATGTTTGGGATGTGGTTTAGAGATTGGAAGAGAAGACGATGGTAAGTTCCAAGTGGATTTACAAGACAAAGCATTCAACAGATGGCAGTATCAAGAAGTAGAAGGCAAGGTTCATGGCACATGGTTTCTCCCCAAAATAAGGAATAGATTATGAGGAGACATTTTCTCCTGTAGCGAGATACACTTCAATTAGAGCTATACTTGTGATAGCTGCAGTAATGAAGTGGAAGGTACACTAGATGGACGTGAAGAATTTTTTTCTAAACGGTGTAATAAAAGAGGAAGTGTATGTGGAGAAACTACAAGGTTTCGAGACACATGACAGACACATGTGTGCAGATTGAAGAAATCCTTGTATGGATTAAAGTAAGCACCCAGGGCATGGTATGGTAGAATTGACATTTTCCTGATGAGATTGGGATTTAACAAGAGTAAAGAAGATTCCAACATTTACTAAAAGGTTGTATATGGTGGACCGGTAATATTACTGTTAAATGTGGATGACATGTTCTTAATAGGAGATGATAATTTCATCATTGAAATTAAGAGGAAAATTGCTACATAATTCAAAATGAAATACTTGGGTATGATGCATTATTTCTTAGGTCTAGAGGTATGGAAAAGACCAAGTGATATTTTCCTTAGCCAAGAAAATAATATTGTAGAGATTCAAAATGATGGATTGTAAAGCCATGCCTACACCGATGATGACAAATATGAAGTTATTGAGTGATACATATTTAGAGATAGTGGATGCCACCATGTGTAGACAAATGATTGGTTCGTTGATGTACTTAACAAACACAAGGCCAAATATATGTTTTGCGATGAACACATTGAGTCAGTATATAGTTGAGCCAAGAGGTGTTCACTTGATTTCAACAAAGCATGTGTTGAGGTACCTGAAAGGTACAACTGATTATGGAATCACATATGTTTCGGATCGTGATATAAGCCTGGAAGGATTTACTGATTCATATTGGGCTAGTAGTGTTGCAAACCAGAAGAGTACATATGGATGTTGCTTCAGTTTTGGATCAGCTATGATCTCATGGTTTAGCAGGAAGCAGACTAGTGTGGTGCTTAGTACGGATGAGGCATAGTATATAGCAACGTATTCAGCTAGCAACGAAGCAGTATGGCTTCGAAAGCTGCTTGCAAGATTGGTTGATCTCGAGTTAGAGGAGACTTGTATCTAGTGTGAAAACTAGAGTTGTGTGAAGTTGTCAGAGAACCTGACGTTTCATGACAATTCCAAGCATATTGTGATACCCCTATTTCCCCCAGCTTGTAAATATAACTATATTTTGCTAAAATGATAGTGAAAATATTTATGCTACTATTGTAAAAAGGAAAATGTTGGACAACTATTGAGGGGGGATTTCCTACACAGGTCATGATGCCATGAGAGGGAAACAATGAGGAAATTTCCCTTGCTAATTTAAAATTCAAGAAAAGTCCAGATTGCCCATTTTCTAGAATTGTGATTAATGGAGGAAGTTGGTAGTTGAAATATTAGCTTCCCACATTTATGAACAAGAATAGGTTTTGTACCATAATTTCCTTGCCTTAGAAGCATGGGCATAAAAATATCCATCTATAAGATTCTAGGTTGACCCACAAATTGGGAGATTTGACCCACGAAATATTGCTAAAGAAGGCAGGAAATGAAACGAAAAACGTGGGAAGATAAACATGGGGTAGAGGAATGAGTCTGGAGACCATTTTTATGAAGAGGGAGAGCATGTGCAGCTCTCTCATTTTGAAGAGAACTGAAAAATAAATTTGTTCTGGGTGCAAGAATTTGTTGGGAAGTGTCTTCAGTCCAAGCTGATAAACGTGCTTGCAAGAATATGAGTGACCGAGGAAGCACTCATTACAGACCCCCTTGCTTGGTAGAGTGAGAAATGATCTGCTAAATTCATGTGGGAAGAGGAGAGTGATCTTTGTCCCTGATTTTTGTTGAACAAAAGGAAGAGTCTCTCTTAGAGCATCATGACCTGACTAGGGAGTGGCCAGTAGTAAATCCATCTAGGAGTTGATGTGCCTATGGTTGGGAGGAAAAGGGAACCCCTGTCAGCAGTTGCAACATTTTATGGATCCTAGATAAGTAATTTTTTTCTAAATATCTGTAGTGTCAAGTTCAGAGAAAGTTACAGACTGTGTTTTAAGAGCTGTGTAAGTTTAATTTATGACAAAAGTCACTTGAGCAATTTAAGAAAAATAAAGAGAATTTATTAGTTGAAGCTCTTTTGATTTAATTTCTTATCTCTTAACTATTTGGGTGCTAAAATAAGATTTCCGGGAGTGGATGTTGTGGTTGACTGTGTTGTACAGTTTAATGCATGCTTGGGAATTGATGACTGAATAGTTAAAAATATCTATAACACCTCTGAAAGAAGAGAGAGTGATTTTTCTACGTAATAGTGCTCCATTTTAGTATGTCCTCAAACCCCCTGCCATAAATATTAGAAGATATCATATCTGTGTGGACTTTAGGAAATAATCCCAATTATGGGTAAACATTAAAAGCCCTTATAAATAATTATTGAGGGAAAATAATTAGGACATAAACATGAAATTGATCTAAATGAAATAAAATACAAAAGTTCTCAAAATTCCATTTGGGGCATAAAAAAACATTTATGTTTAAATTGTGTTAAATATCCTAAATTTGGGAAGAATCCCCTTAAATTTTGGTGGGCAGTAAATCGTGGTAGAAATGTCGAATTTACTATGGAGGTAAATCTTTGTCTTAAATTTAGTAAGAGTAGTAAAGCACGGTAATAAGGAAACAAAATTTACTTATTTAACCCAAAGAAGGGAGGGATTATCATTATTTTTCCTTTCCTTATTTTTTCTCTAAAAGAAAATAATCTTCCTTTAAAGTGGTAAAAAAACTAAGTAAAACTAAGTAAAACTATGGAAATATATGTATATATATGTTTATATACATATGATTATTATTAATAGTAATATTATTTTATTATTATGAAAATGAAGGTTAAAACCCCTAGAGCGTGAAAGACCTGAGACCAAAGAGAATAGGGAATAAACTGTGACAAAATGCTTTAACCTTCTCATAATCTTCGGAACTTTGGGAGTTCGGAGCTTCGGGGCTCCAGGATGTTTGGGTGATGGGATTCCATAAGCCAAAGTAGCTATTATAATACAACTTTATTACAA
>JZKD02S1357033.1:134231-148903 GCA_000966675.3 Picea glauca | reverse complement strand
ATCCGAAATAATACATTGTGTTTAAATCACAATGTAATACAAGTGGGTCCCCTCTGGAACTCTGGAACTATGGGTTAATTAAACAATGAAGAATTGCGGGGAAGAGCCGAAGGTGAGGACCAAGACATCTTTCCTTCCTTTCCAATATTAAATTATTTATTGGAAAATTTTAAAACATGGGCGTAAATTTTGAGGGATATAATATAATATATTATATTATATTAAGCTTTATTGAAATGGTTACACGTGAATGAAGCTCCTTTTAATGTGGAAAGGTGTATAAGTGGGGCCACTTAGGGGCTTCTATAAAGGAGGTGTTGGAAAGCCTAAGGTGATTGACCCGAAGATCTCTCTCTCTCTCTCTCATTTCAAATGTTAAATATAATATTAGGGTACTTTATAAACCTGGGCGCATTATCCAAAAAAGTTAATATAATATATATTAAATGAGTTTATTGTGATATTGGTACGTGATAAAGTACCAACCCTATTTCCCTTTTTAATTTATTATTTAATGCATAATTATGTGTAAGCATGGACCCTTGAGGAGTTCGGGGCTCCATGATATTGGGACTTCGGAACTCTGGGAGTTCAGAGCTCCGGGAATCTGGATGTTCGAGGATGATAGAGGGAACAAGATAAAAGAGCTGAAGGCCGAACCTACCTCCCCGCATTCCAAAGTTTGCATGAATATTAAACACATTTAAATTAAATGAGGTTATATTGATGTGATTTATTTACATCATAATGTAGTATAATTAATAACATTTTTCATTATAATATAACCTACGTGGAACCCTCTTCGGAATTTTGGTGTTAAGGAGATTTGGGTTCATAAAATCGTGATGAGGAATCTTCGTCGAAGCTCGAAGGCTTAGGTATTAATTGGAATTGATAATCCTAAGTGCCCCCTTTGATATAAATTAATCATATTGTAATATGATTAATAAAAGGATAATTTGTGGTTGAATATAGTTAATCCTTAATAAATATGCATATATTTATATATATATTAAATTACGTGAAAATGCTAACGGAGTTGCGTTACGCGAGGAATTGAATTATATACCTTAATTAATGTTAATCAACTTAAGTATATTATGGAGAAATTAACCTCATTGTGTTATAATATAATTACTCATAATTATCATATGAGTAATTTATTGAGTTAGGGTTAAACTACTTCTAATGGGGAAAAAAGAAAGTAAAAACTTCAGTAATTACTGGGCCATGGGTATTAGGTTAAGCGAAAAATTGATACCCCATCCCTTAAAAAGGTACATAGGGGTCGGGTGTGTGACAGAGTGGTATCAAAGTAGGAAACAACACTTGGCCTGCTTGGGCTTATGAAATAGTTGGATACAATTTTCTTAGAAAACTTTTAAGGGGGAGGGCACCCTACCCTACCCTATCTATCAGAGAAAGATTCAAACACTAGGCCTGGACGAGCCGAAGAAAATTCATGAGACTAGTTCTCCAAGGATAAGAGGATCCTGTTGAGAGTGTTTTCTATCGCAAGGAGATTACCTGCATAATATTCTTGAGGAGAAGGATTGCAAATTGAAATTATGTTGGGAAATTACTCAACAAAACTTGAATCATGTTGGATTGCAACAAAATAATCATATCGCTTCTTTGGGGAAATGATAGCCACTCCTACCAGAGTGGGATAATGTTTATAGGCACTAATAGAAAGCCTTGTATGTGAATGGTTGAGAAACTTGTTAAAGGGATGACTGAGTCTAGGGGGAGAATGGAATGAATAGGTTGCAAGGTTGCGTGCAAATGTGGGCTAATAAAGCCTCTGGAAATTACAATCACTTCTTAAATAAACTATTATTTCTTGTGAGTACAATTCCCCATGTCTAGAGGCCTTATGGACATATGTGAGGTCAACCTACTTGACCTGTCATAACTAAAAACTTTCTATTGGGATAACCCCCACCTTGCAAAATTAAAAGGAGTCCTATGGACTGAGGACAACCCTCATGGAGGAAATGAGGTGACACGAGCAAGTTCAAAATCTCATGGTTGTGTTAATGGAGTGTATATCCATATTAACTCAAGGGAATCTCTATGCATAAGAACGCAAGAGGTAAGCAAGTGGAATACATATGCACTACAGGCATGGGTAAAATGCTTGGTGCATATAGACTTATTATAGTTTTCCATTGGATGTAAAATATGGTGATGTCATAGATCATATGGTTAGTGATGATCTGATTATAACAACATAAGTAAAATGTTGATAATGTTGTGGCCTAATACCTTATTAATATACAACTGTAAGGATTAATGAGAGGACTGATGCAAGGTCTGATTAAGGAGGTGTCAAAACACTTTTGGATGACTAGTGGATCATATCGACATCTAAAGGTGGATGGTAACCATATGGATATGGCTTGGTATAATCTTATAGCAATAAGAGGGAGTTTAGGAAAAGATTCCATTGTAGAGATTTGTCGACCAAGAATGAGTTGAGGTATGAAGAAGAGAATATAAGTAGTTATCTTACTGCCTTGGGTAATGCAGTAGCTACCCATCTTAATTTTGATTTATAGAATATTTTTACAGTAGAAAGGGAAAAACCAGTATGAATTATGACTGTGAGACTAATCATATGATTGACTGTAATATTTCACTAAAGAACACTAATATTAAAACTAAAATATCAATGTGAATTAATGAGGTATAAAGGTGCAAGTGATACACCTACACATATACAAATATATGTATACATGCTTAAAAGTTTAATATGACTGCCTGATCAAGCAAGATGGGAGGGAAGATGTGTACTTACCATATCTGAGAAATGCCATGGATGCATGGTTTACCCTATGTTGTAGGGTCTGATTATATCGACGAAATAATTGCTTGAGGAGGATGTGTCCCATTTCCTCACAAAAAACTAGAATACATTATTGAAAGAACAAATGAGTAGGGAGGCCCTGTTGTCATGATAAAAGGTGACATGATTATGCCTATGAGGATTGCATGAGAATGATTGTGGACAATAATGAATTACATTATGTTAAAGTAAATATGCATGTGAGATGTTAAGTACACCTATGATAGACACACATAGGCTTATGATGATGCATGTGGTTAAGTGCACTATGAATGCAATTTAACATAACAATGAATATATATGGATGAACAATATGGATGCATAATAAATATGTTTGCTTATATCCCTTATGGAATTTTGAATAAATCTCTGAAATAATTAATTTAAGGCCACTCCATATAATGATGGGTCTGGAATGAAAGAGTTGCATTTTGAAGGAGTTCCCTGTGGAGGAATTGTGTAAAGACTCTGTCAGGAGAACATAGTCACAACCTCAATGACTGTTGAGAATTGGGAAGTGGGACTTAATCATATCCATATAAGTATCATGTATTACATTATAAGACATAATGCATGAATGGAAGACTAACAAATGAACACTAACTATTCTGATGTCTAAATAGTAATGTGCATAATGCACATGTCCATAACTCTCTATGAACAAAAAAACAAATATTGTTGTTGTAGCATGTTGAATTATCTAAGAAGCTTAAGGCGAACCTAAACAAGACTACTCAAGGAAAATAGCATAAATTCCCCATCATGGAGTAGATTGCAGAAGAAAAGAAGGAATATGTTTCTCACTTTAAGACTCTGAATTGCTTAACAGATTTGTAATCCTTAAAACAACAATTGTGGGAACAAGTACAATTGGTGAAAGAAAAATTAACAAACAAGTATAAATTTGGTTAAACCCATGAATGTTTAAAGGTAGTGAGGCCTTGGGAATAGATTAGTTAAGTTGAAAAGCCTAGATCGTTTAGAAGGAGTTGGAAAGAGGGAAGAATCCCTTAAATCCCTTTTCTTGTTGTGTATTTTGTTTCTCTAGGATGAGGAGATGATATGTTGATTGTGTGTGAGTGTTTTAGCATGAGAATGGTGATAAATGTGTGATTTCAGAGACAAATATAGACTTGATTATGTTTGCAGTCGGTAAAACATTGAGGGTAATTTGATACAATGCATAAAGATATGTTGGGGAATATCTGAAAATTATTTACTAATTTAGATACATATATTTCAGTTAACATGACAACTAGCATGATTTGGAATGTGATAATGCATGTTTTGTGTAGTAAATAATTGAAGTTGTTGGGAAAGGACAACTACCAATGGTAGGTAACCTCCGATAAAGGATAAATGCAAGAAGGATACTGTTGAAATATTTACGAAGGGAATTTGGAAGCCCCATGAAGCACTACTGATGAGGTAAAAATAAGAAAAAGGGTGTTGGCAGCCAGAACATGTATAACAAAAAAATGTTCATTCCTGTGCGGCATAAGATATGAATGGATTTGGTAAGAATCCCCTCCGAAGTATTTTAATTTCTCACTAATATAAAAATAATTTTGAGTGGCTATTGTATGCCATTTCTACCCAAGCAGGGTAAGATTTAGGAAAGAAGAATCTGAATAATAGAGAGAGGAAATCTATGTAGTTAAGTATGATTGGAATCCTTGCAAGAAAATTCATGAATCAAAAGTTTCATGGATACTTGACCAATCAAGAGTGATTGGGAACAAAATTAATCATAGGAAACACATTGAATTGAATGCATTGAGGAAATTCATTCTTGCATAAGAGGGCATACAATAGACTACCCATTAAGGAAGAAGGACCTTCCAATACTCTACCTGATCTGTAAGGGTGTTAAAGAAAGGAAGTAGGTGGCCATGAGTATTGGCACCACTACTTACCAGTAAGGAAGGAAATGTTTAGATGCAACCATATGAAACTTGGGTTTCATATTATAATATGTTAAATTGAGGACATGATCAACTCGTAGCAGGAAGCACAGTCCTGTTGTAACAATGAATGAGAATAACTGAGTTATATGGTGAGGAGGTCGGTTGAGTTCAAACGCACCATGGATAAGTTGTTGTTATAAAGTGTGGAAAACTTGAAATCAATGTAAGGATGCATTGGGTATGAATGTGGCCATGGACATTGACACATTGATTACATTCTTTTAATATTTGAATTGCATTTAGAAAAAATTGGTATGTTAAAAGGATGCATGTGTAAAAAATGATATTTCCTTTTGCTTTGTACCATTGAATAGATGAAAATTATTTGAATGTTAGTATGTATATTTTGGAAGATATAATGTGTATGATAGCTAAAAACTTGTTTGGCCAATTGAATATGGTGTTGTAGGAAGAAGGGTCTTAGATTTGACAACATAAGTAAATACCATAAGGAAGACCAACGCCAGTTGAGACAAACTGTTATGAGAAGAAATATCTCATACTTGTGAATATGGTTCTTGTGTGGAACATATCTGAAAATAAAAATGTGGAATTTGGAAATTGGTGGGTGATAGATTTGAAAGAAATTATAAATTGGAATTGATGATAACATCTCATGGTTACTATATGTATGTGACACAGGTGAGATGAAATATCTGTCCGGGAGGGACAGATGATGGTTGTCAACTTGGAAAATAATAGATAAAGGTTATTGTTGTGACATGAGAACCTTATGATAAGACATTATCGCCATAGAAAATGTTGTGTTGTGGTAACACGGTTCAGAGGGACACATCGATAGATCAATTCAGAGGGACACCTCGACTACAAGACATGATTAAGTCTCTAAAACTTTTGTTGTGCGAGAAATACTTGGAAAGGAAAGATGGATCACCCGAGGGAATGTATAATAGAGAAGGGGACGCCTAATCTTGGGCCTAGTGGGTGAGTGACCTCAAGGAAGAGGAGACTTCAAATAATTATTGTAAACTATTGGTTGGGATCATGCACACAATGGGTATGTCAAGGAAACAATGGGACAAATTAGTAAGACAAACAAGTAGATGCAGATCCATGAAATTGCACAGATAAGTATTGTGCTGATATTAATATTTTCCCTTGAGTTTTGAACAACATCAAAATGTTTTTGCATGAAATTGTGATTAATATGTTTGTTGTTTGAAATCATTGTAGGCATGTGACAAAGTCCAAGAGTCTCAGAAAGGACCAAGCGGATAAAATGGAAATGTTGCTAAAGCAGTTGAAGCATGAGGCATGAATGGTTTTGATAATATGCAAAGAACACCGAGGACGATGTTCCTTTAAGTGGGAGGGGATTGTGATACCCCTATTTCCCCCAACTTGTAAATATAACTATATTTTGCTAAAACGATAGTGTAAATATTTATGCTACTAATGTAAAAAGGAAAATGTTGGAAAAGTGTTGAGGGGGGATTTCCTACAAAGGTCATGATGCCATGAGAGGGAAACAATGAGGAAATTCCCTTGCTAATTTAAAATTCAAGAAAAATCCACATTGCCAATTTTCTAGAATTGTGATTAATGGAGGAAGTTGGTGGTTGAAATATTAGCTTCCCACATTTATGAACAAGAATGGGTTTTGTACCAGAACTTCCTTGCCTTAAAAGCATGGGAAGAAAAGTACCCATATAAAGGATTCTAGGCCGACCCCCAAATTGGGGGATTTGACCCACGAAATCTTGCTAAAGAAGGCAATAAATAAAAGAAAATTCGTGGGCAGAGAAAGAGGGGGTAGATGAATGAGTCTGGAGACCATTTTTCTAAAGAGGGAGAGCATGTGCAACTCTATGGTTATGAAGAGAACTGAAAAATGAATTTGTTCTGGATACATGAATTTGTTGGGCAGCGTCTTCAGTCCAAGTTGATAAACGAGGTTGCAAGAAGATGAGTGACTGAGGAATCACTCATTGAAGACCCCTTTCTTGGTAGAGAGAGAAATGATCTACTAAATTCTCGTGGGAAGATGAGAGTGATCTCCATCCCTGATTGTTGTTGAACAAAAGGAAGAGTCTCTATTAGAGAATCATGACTTGGCTAGGGGGTGGCCAACGGTAAATCCATCTAGGAGTTGTTGTGCCTACGGTTGGGAGGAAACAGACACCCTTGTCAGCAGTTGCAACATTTTTTGGGTCCTATATAAGTATTGTTTTTTCTAAATCTCTGTAGTGTCAAGTTCAAAGAAAGTTATGGACCATGTTTTAAGAGTTGTGTAAGTTTAATTTATGACAAAAGTGACTTGATAAATTTAAGAAAAATAAAGAGAATTTATTAGCTAAAGCTCTTTTGATTTAATTTCTTATCTCTTGACCATCTGGGTGCTAAAATAAGATTTTTGGGAGTGGATGTTCTGGTTGACTCTGTTGTAAAGTTTAATGCATGTTTGGGAATTGATGACTGAACAATTAAAAATATCTATAACACCTATGAAAGAAGAGAGATATATTTTTCTACGTAATAGTGATCCATTTTAGTATGTCCTCAAATCCCGTGCCAGACAAGTTAGAAGATGTCAGATTTGTGTGGACTTAAAAAAATAATCCTAATTATGGGTAAACATTAAAAGTCTTTATAAATAATTATTGAGGGAAAATAATTAGGACATAAACATGAAATTGGTCTAAATGAAATAAAATACAAAAGCTCTCAAAATTCCATTTGGGGCATAAATAAACATTTATGTTTAAATTGTGTTAAATCTCCTAAATTTGGGAAGAATCCCCTTAAATTTTGGTGGGCAGTGAATCCTGGTAGAAACACCAAATTTACTGTGGAGGTAAATCTTTGTCTAGGGTCAATTTTCTTAAATTTAATAAGAGTAGTAAAGAACAGTAATAAAGAAACAAAATTTACTCATTTAACTGGTAGAAGGGAGAGATTATCATTGTATTTTTAATTTCAAGAATGAAGAAATTTTCTTGGAAACAAAATTTTATTAAATCACTTTACAAAGACTGGAAAACTATATTTTTCCTTTCCTTATTTTTTTTGTAAAAGAAATAATTTTCCTTTAAAGTGTCCAGGTAACAAAACTGAGTAAAACTATGGAAATATATGTATATATGTTTAGATACATATTATTATTATTATTATTAATAGGAATATTATTTTATTATTCTGAAAATGCAGGTTAAAGCCCCTGGAGCGTGAAAGACATGAGACTAAAGAGAATATGGAATAAAGCATGACTAAATGCTTTAACCTTCTCGTAATCTTCATAACTCTGGGAGTTTGGAGCTCTGGGCTCCTTGATGTTTGGGTGATGGGATTCCAGGAGCCAAAGTCGTCGAATACCTGAAGCCTACCTTTCCCTATATAGGTTTGCATATATAATAAATATAACCAATTATATTATTGTGTTTAATGTGCATTTGTTATAATACACCTTTATTACAATATATATATATATATATATATATATATATATATATAATTTGAAATAATACATTACGTTTAAATCACAATGTAATACAAGTGGGTCCCCTCCGGAACTCCGGGACTCCGGGTTATTTAAACAATGAAGAATTGCAGGGAAGAGCCGAAGGCGAGGACCCAAACATATTTCCTTCCTTTCCAATATTAAATTATTTATTGGAGAATTTTAAAACCTAGGAGTAAATTTCGAGGGATATAATATAATATATTATATTATATTAAGGTTTAATGAAGTGGTTACACGTGAATGAAGTCAACTCCTTTTAAATATTAAATAATGTGGAAAGGTGTATAAGTGGGGCCACTTTGGGGCTTCAGTACTTCAAGGCTCCGAGAGATTTGAGTATAAAGGAGGTGTTGGAGAGCCAAAGGAGATTGACTCGAAGATCTCTCTCTCTCTCTCTCTCTCTCTCTCTCTCTCTCTCTAATTTCAAATATTAAATATAATATTAGGGGACTTTATAAACATGGGGGAATTATCCAAATAGGTTAATATAATATATATTAAATGGGTTTATTGTGATATTGGTACATGTTAAAGTACCAACCCTATTTCCCTTTTTAATTTATTATTTAATGTCACTAGTACATATTGTAAAAATTCCGACGTTCTATTAGCGGCGTTATGGACAAAATTGTCCATAGTGTCGCAAAATAGAGAAAAAAAAAAAATTCATATTGCCCGATAATGTCGGAATTGCCACATTTACATCTCTCTTGCCACACTGACGTCTCTCTTTCCACGTTGCCATTTCTCTTGCCACGTTTTCCACCTAGTCGTCTCCCTTGCCACGTTTATGACATATATGTCTCTCTTGCCATGTTTGTGAATATTGTTGTTGCAATTGAGACGTTGTGGAAACTAGGTTTTCCCCCTCCAACGATCACCTTAGTATGTTGACCAAGTCAAAATACTAATGGTCACTTAGGTTTTTATAACGTCGGAATTACGACGTGATACAATCTATAAATATGTTGCATTTGACAGATGTTGCAACAAGTTTTCTATAATAACGACGCTTCAAAAAGGGTTTGCGGGTCTTCTCAGCGAACAAAAAACAGGTATTTGTTTCAGTATAAGTCTGTGGGGAATAATGTCAAAAAACATTAGAGATGGGAAAATAATTAAGAAGGGTGAAAAGGGTGACGGTAAATGTTATTGACTGAGTCTGTCCACCTCCAATTCCTTCTCCCTCAGAGACTTGTAATACATCTCGCCAATCCCCAATAGATAGTCCCTGTTCGTCAACAATTGCTGGTAGTCGGCCCTCATCAGAGACACACTCTCTTTGAGAGTATGAAATTCATCCATGGAAAATCCCCCATATGAACTACCATGTGCCACTGATGCCCTCCATCAGTAATCTACCACCAATGCATGTGTCATCAATGCGCCTAGTTTTTTCCATGATCATATCCTCACTGACTCTCAACTGTCCTGCCAAGTAGTGTGACTTTTGATCACAATCATGCTGAGTTGTTACCTCATGTCTCTCACTGCTAGTGCCAACACCGAAATCCCCAACACTCTCTGCAGAAGATAAAGCACTGAACTGCCCCCTATCCACTGTGCTACTGGGTCCTCCTATATGTGACTGCACATCATCCCCAACTGCTAGCTTCCTCTGAATCATACTGTATCTAGTGTGAGCAGTTGTATCCTCCTTTGCACTCACCCTGCTATTATCAGCTACGCCTGGATCCCATATAGATGTGTCTAGACACGTGCTATGGTCGTCCTGACCAATAAAGGGTACATGCAGGATGGTCCTGGAAGTAAGTGTCCCATCCAACTATCAATCTCCTTAGTCTGATCAACTAATGGAGTCTACAAAATAAGTGACCCACTTTCCTCATGCTGATATGTGTGTGTAAGGTCAATTGTCTGTACATCATGTATCTCCTCTTGAATATGTGGATCCATACATCCCTGGCATGCATCCCTCACATATGACTCCTCTATCATATCTGAAATGCCACTGATATCTGCATGTGCCGTGGCTATCATGGGTGGTTGAAGAGATGACAAATGTGTCATGACCCTCATAGGAAGCTCATCAGATCTAGGTGCTAACACGTGTGAATCCCCACTAGTGTCATCACTCTGTTGAGGTGTAAGTACATCAACACTATGTGATATGGCTGCTGAAGTGTAGGTGCTATCATTCGGTCCATCCAACTGTCCATCCAATATGCAAGGGTCACTATCCTCCTCAAGCGTGTCAGAATCACTAGCCTTTTTGCAAGAGTCCCTAGCATCATCAGAATGCTGCAAGTAAATATCTATCTCTGCATCCTCACACACCTCATCATCACTGTCATAGTGCACATCAATAATGTGTTTCTTACCTTTACCCCTACATCTATGATCTGGTTCCCAAGGCACTTTGCAACTGTAGAAAAGTTGCCTGCTCCTAATGGGTGTGGGGTTACTCTATGCTTCCTTCCATCTAGCTACCATAGCTCTGTTTTCCTTTTCTACGTCGACCCAACGTGTAACCTCATCTTTGATCCAACTAGGATTTTTAAAGGATACAAACTGTTGGAATGTTATTAGCTTCTTGAGAATCTCATTGAGGATTTGATATTCCCTCTAGCAAAGTCCAAAATATTCATCTCTTCTTATGGAAGACCCCTAAAACTGGTAAGAGTCTAACCTCTGATACCATTGTAATGTTCCCAAGCCAAGATGCCAGGAACATCACGTTTTGCATGTATTTTTAAATGTTTTTTGGGTGTGGCATTTCATCAAACACTTTTCTTATTATGATCCTTTAGGTTGCGCTAGGGTTATACTGATTATTTTTATATGTGTTTACAACAATCATAAATATAGAAATGGAAATACCTCCACCAGATGCATGATGAATAACACAAGTGATAAATCAAATATCTCATATCTGATATTATTCATAAAGAAGAAGACCCTAATCCAATGGATCTGTAGATCTTGTACAATATAGCTAATAGATTATAAAAAAATGAAGATAAGACTCAACCAGATGAAGGGGAGAAGCTACAAGCCTCCAAAGGCCACCTAGATACACTGCATGAATAACAATATGAGATCTGGGCTGTATGAAGTGCCAAACCCCCCAACTAGATAGGTCACGCTTTGTTGGAAGATTGGATACCCTCAATAATTCAGCCTTGATGCCAAAGATCTCCAAATACTCCTAAGAAGATGCCAAACTATATATCGGGTCAATGTTGAACCCCTGGTGAAGTATTAGGGTGAAAAATGAAGTTTTGACCCACCAAATGCACAAAACCCTAATCTGGCTTGCGCCCTCCTAGATGAATGAAGACCAATAATTTGACCTCTCTCCTAGAGGCCTCCAAATACTCCCCAAAACCACTGAAATGATAGATTGGGACATTGCAAAGAAAACCCAGGTGCTCAAATCTCCAAAGGCCCTGTCAGACTCTTGGATCTAGCCTCCCTCCAAAGAATGATGCGCCCTCCTCTTGGGGAAATCGTCCCACTCTCAATGTAAATCAAACCTCCACCAAAATACCCCCGGAAGAGACCAAGAATGGATCTATGGCACTTGCAAGGAAAACCAAATTACTGGAATTCCCAAAATATCTTCTCCTCAGCCACAATGAATGGTTCTAGCTCCACAATTGCACCCCCCTTGCTGGAAACCCTCAATGGTGGTCCCTCTCTCTTTCTGTACTTGTGGTTGTTGTAGAACTGTCCTGAAACTGAGTAGATCTGATGTAGAATGGTGAGGGAGGAATCTTTCACCTCTGTGACCAAGCTTGGACTAGGTTGGGTGGGATCTTTCACCACCAGGATGATCTCTAGGGTTTGTTAAGTCAAAACCCTCAAAACCCCCAAGGCATGGGCTCACTAACTAGAAGCCAGATATCAAAATTGACAATCAACATGAATTAGAGAATAAAGGCCTTTGCCTCTCCTTTATACTTCCTTCCCACCTTGTCCCTCCAAAGTGACTTTTACTTTATTAATTATTAATTAATAATTAAATCACTTTAATTAATTAATTAACCTTTTTACCTCTAAAAAGCACCTTATCTCTCCTTGTGGCTTCCCTGGCCACTGAAAGTCACTTCTCATCCTCCTATCCTATAGTGTTTTTCTTCTTGATTCCAATGAGCTATCACACTAAGAGGTTCCTCCAAGTATTATGCCCAATATGACCTCCTTAGTGGATTTAATTAACCTATAGCCCAAAATAACTCAAAATCATGGAAATCATCGGAATGCAACGAAACCAAAGCCCAGTTGTGCGGAATGGATCATAATGATGAAATGAGATGAGTGATGCGAGTCAGACCCCAAAATATCCCTCAATAGTCACTGTACTCGCTATAACCTCCATCTGGCTACTTTGGTCATCATAACACTCTGAAATGTACGGATGCCCCAAAGTGGGGACATTACATACATATGAAAACCACAAATTGCATCTAAAGTCTGAACAAATTATATATGTCTATAGGAATGGACTGAATGGAATGAAACAAGCACCAAAAGATGTTATTATCCATTTACTTAATGATTCCAACAATTTCTGAAATTTGGGCTAGAAAACAAAGTTAAATCCACATCAATTACAATTTACACTCTTGGCCACTAACTACACAAAATCTACGTTTCCAGTAACATGAAATTATATATGTAATACGTTCATTACTCAAGCATTGATTTCATTAATGAAGGTGATAACAAATAAAGTGAACATAAATTACAAGGTAGAGCTTTAAGTATATTAAGTAAGCATCAATAGACATTACAAACATAAAAAACGATGGTGAAATTAATAGGATTCAATACATTCCTGGAAAATTTAATATATTTGTCATCGAGTTGCATCAAAAATTTGAAGAGCCATCTTGATGTTCATTGCTGCCAACTTCGCTGCCAAATACCTGAATACATAAGGCATTGCCACTGTCTCAATATCCTTGCTTGACTTGCAGACATGGCAGGTAGTCTTCTTGCCATTGTTTCCACTCATAGGTAAACTGGTCAGTCCATCACTTCTTTGTTTCTGAGGTACAGACAAGTTGATAATAAATTACCACATTTAGAGCAAACATATGCAATGTGATAATCAGAACTGCTATGAAGTCTGTCATGAAGCAAATAGGCTTCTCCATGTGTAAGAATTGAATCACTCTCCATTTCTTCAAAACGAATACCTCCACCAACCTTGTTCCCTTTCACAGGTTGTCTAGTAACTAGATTAATGGGCTGTAAGACTAATTTCTTGAATTAGTGACCCATATGAAGAAACAGTTACGAGAACTACCGTCACAGTTTTTCGGAGCTCTTGGTAACGGAATGGTCGAATCTCCTACTCTGATGGACAGGTGGAGAATAACCGTCTAGGGGAAACCGGTCCTCTCTCTACCCATAAAAGAACCTTTAGAATACCCATCCTCATTTGATCTGAAAGTGCATATGGCAGCAGGGTAAGAGAGGGAAACTCGATTTCCGGTTCTGTGCAGAGGGTTCCAACTCGATTTTTGTTCTGTGCAAGAGGGCTCGCTGCTGGTTCCAAAGGAGGGTTCTGTGCAAGAGGGCTCACTAATGAGGTGCATAGGATTCCGAAAACGAAATGGAGACTGGTATTAATTCACTTAAATTCCGCTTCAATATAATGCAGGTTGAAAACTGAAAGTTCTAGGTCCTGACAAACAAACATTTAGTTTGTATTATGAAAACTTCTAACATTGGTATTAGAGCCTGTGTAGAGAACTTTCTATTCTCTTTCCATTAATTTTTATTTGACAAATGCGTGGGAACTGTAAGTTTAAATTCCAGTTGATTTAATGTTGTAAGTTCATGCCTTACTCTGCCTCCCGAAAGATGATTTAGTTACTTTTACCTCCAGTTTGTTATCTCTGTTTTTCACGTGGGCCGAGTGTTTTTTATGGTGGCTGGGCTGTTTCTTTATTCCTGTCCTTTTGTATTGATCAACTCATCACTGCTGGTGTTTCGAACCCGGTCAAAATACCCATTGTAGTTTATCTCTTTGTAAATTTTTTTTATATCATATATAAATCCGAGAGAATTTTTTTCATGGAAAAAAAGTTCCTGCCAAGTAGTATTATCGATTTATCAGTCAAACTGCATCTTTGCAGACTGTCATAATCCAATGAAAGAGAAATATATCAGTTAAAGATAATTACCATATCCACTATTTGTTTTGATGTGTATGCATCTGCCAAGATGTAGAGTAACTCTTTGACCTGTAGTCAAGAATGAACCAGTTCTTCTTATGTCAATAATCTGTAAGTCATCATGCAATATTCTTGGTGTTGACATCACTCTGTTTAAACACATTGCTGTTGAATCAACATGCAGAGTCATTACATTGATTTAAGGTCTATATTAAGATACGGTTTGG
>JZKD02S1357033.1:94944-115312 GCA_000966675.3 Picea glauca | reverse complement strand
ATAATTTATTGGAGTCATTTAATCTTGGAGAAAACCTCCCTCGATCCAACAGAGAAACAACAAAGTCAATGTTGACTTCGTTGCTGCTACTTCAAATCAAGGGAGGCAATTTGATCAAATATTAGATGCGTGGCTCCAATAAATTATTCTTGAAACCAAGAGGATCTCATTTAGGTATGTTCTGACACTCTCGTAAAAATGCATGTTAGAGTAAATAATGCGCTACAAATATTACTTGTATTGATTTTTTAGATATTTATGGACGTTGAATGATTTTGGCAGGTACTTTAAGATCTTTCTTTGTCGATTGAGTGAAGCTCAAGACTAACAGAGGGCCATACAACTGAAGAGAAACACGCGGGGCCAACCATTCCAACTGTACTGTCGACCAGTTCATCAGATCAAGTGTGATTGCTCCTTTCATCATATAATTTTATATAGCCATCAATTCTAGTTATTTTAATTTAGATCTGTTTATTTATTTTTAAATATAATATAGATAAAAATGTGTGTAGTGAATAAATGGAGTATCCTTGGCACCTACAAGTGTCAAATTGGTTAATATGGATCTATTACCAAAGCTAGTAGATATGCATTAGAAGTTGTGTATTTGGAATAGTAGGGGGATTGGCATGCCTTGAGAACATTGTTAATTACAATTAAACTAGGGAATGACTGTAGAAAATAAAATATTTGGAGAAATCAATTTACATCTTGCAAAGTTAAAACATCGTGGCCTTCTACTCAATTCTGAATGCTTTATGTGTTACTCGTCTTCCTCTAATGTGCATGGAATGGAAAACGACTGCAATTTTCCTCTCCTTTTGATGAAAACAACTGAGACACAGTCATCTTCTCAATCAATTTGCTAGTTATTATGCACTCCAAAATTGTGAGGTAGCTGCTACTGTAGTGCATAAACCATTTTTCATGCGAGGCA
The DNA here is from genome assembly GCA_000966675.3 of Picea glauca. Lineage (NCBI taxonomy): Eukaryota > Viridiplantae > Streptophyta > Pinopsida > Pinales > Pinaceae > Picea > Picea glauca. The sequence continues at coordinate 114,372 of JZKD02S1357033.1, read as the reverse complement.
GGTTTTGTACAAATTTTCTTCTTAAAAATTTTATTTTCCTCTGCTCATGGTTTCATTTTTTTTTGCTGCGTAAGGCACAAAACAGATATAGGTTTTCTTCTTTTATTTTTCCTTGTTCTTCTCTTTCACTAAATACTGAGAATGACTAAGACCAATTTCTAAGATTGTCTCAATGTTTTATAGACTTCTCTTTTCCAAAAGTAAGTTTGTAATCTGTGTGCAAGTTTTAGATGTTTCTTTAGAGCTGATTGTGCCCATAATAATTGTTGGAGAATGATATGGTTGTGCATAACCTAGGTGAAGATATAGAGCATTGGAAAAAAAAATAGATCCTGGGATAAAGATGGTAAGAATTCAAGATTGTGGTATGTTGACAATCCAACATGAAATGAGGCCTAATCTTCAAAACTCGATTCCAAAAACTGATATGGATTCAAGTAGGTGAGATGAGAAACCCAAGGCTTTTCACATTATATGCATTATGATTATACTTGAGAAAATAGGAAAGAGAATAGAAGACTTATATTGATATTCTCACGATGGATGTTAACATTGGAGGCCAATACTTATGGTGAGCCTCTTGCACAATTAAAATGAATTACCAACAAACTAAATAGAAGACTTAACAACATTAATAGGTTAACCACTAATATGTCCCTAACATAAATATCAGAAGATTATATATGATGACTAATGATTTACATGAAATGATCATAGTACAACTAATATAAGATGTTATCATGTCACTAACATACAATATCATCATGTACTCATCAAAGCATGGCCTTCAAGCTAGTTTCTTCACCGACTAAAGAAGCATATTACCCTTAGAAGAAGAGGTGCCATCTTGAAATTATTTACCATCCATTCACCTAGAAGCATACCAAAAACACTTAACCTAATTAATGGATTTTGATGATGACTCCACAAACAATATTTGGTAAGCCACAAGGTGACTTTAAACTAGTTGGTGATGGGGAGGAGACTTAAGTCAACCACAATATCTATGCCACTTTTGATGAACTCACCCAACTTTTCAATTTTTGTTTATCACTTAGTATCTTGTTTGCCATACCTTCAACTTATGTACAATATATTTTTTGGAAATGCTTCAAGAAACATTCCCATGAGACTGGATTTCATAAAAAAAACATTCTTCATCTTAGATGTCATGTTTGAGAGGTAGCTCTTTCCATAAAATCACATGGGACTTCCACCTGGCCTAGTCCCTTTGAAATCATGCCATTCAGCCCAATTCAGGTAAGGAGGACCACATCAAGAATGGGTTCTTGGTGGATATCTTAATATTCCATCAACCGTAAACCTCACAAGTGAACCAATACCATGTTGGCATAAGTACAATATTTGAATTTTCTCTTCCTCTACTCAGATGCTGGATTGATAAACTTAACAAAGCCTTATAGATTTGCATGTAATAATATCATTTCCTATCATATTATACTTACTGTTGATCCTTTTTGGTCATTTATAGATACTAATATTTTATTTTTCACTCTTTCATTCTCCTTCTAAAATTTGCATGATCTACTTCCAGATCTTATACTTCATATGAACATTCAGGACTACATACATGTCCATCTTCTTGTACATACTACAAACTACATAAATTCAACATGTTATTCTTGAATATCAACATTAGTAACAGATGCACATGCATTCAATATATTTAGGGAATTAAAATACATGGTAATACAATATACTTACCGGTGGAAAATCCCTGGTTTATAGTGCTATGAGTGAAAAATAGTCGACAAATGCTACAAACACATGTAGAAGAAAATTTGGACTGAAATAATTGAATATTTGATTGGATTTTGACCTGGAGACTGCCATATTTGTTGCTTCTGAACCAAAAGTGTTGCTTCCAACTGTTTGCAATGATACTAATCAGGCGTCATATCATTGCCTTCTTACTTAGCCTTCTATGTCACTATGTTCACATGGTTCAAAGATCTTTGAGGCATAAGAATAGACATCTATGCTAGTGATATATACATGACTTTGGTATCATCTTACTGTTGGAGAGGGTTTGATACCCAAATCTTCACATGCAAACTTTCATTCTCTTTAGGTAAGAACAGAGCATAAGAAAAATGGATATGGCCGAGCTCCTGTAGATCACTTTGACTGATGTTGGTTGTATTATTTGCTCTTATCAATGTTCTGATAACCATATTCATCAACCTCTGAACATATAAAAGACAAATAATTTGGCTATACTTCTTGGACCTTTTGGAATAGGCATCGCGACCATTCACCGCAGTCTCCCTGATATAAATATTTTCACGTGGATAGAGGCATAGAACAAACATATCTTGTTTTTTTATGGTAATTTCTTAAACCAACATTTTTTATGACGATCTTCACTTTTGATTCAGAGGTTATGGACAAGATGTCCCAAGTCAGAATTTTGTTTTTGAGGACATGCAATAGGAAGATTTAGGTCTATCATCTTCAGGGTGAGATCAGGGTGACCTGATGATAGACCTGGGGTACACATCTTCTTTTTCTTGGATATAGTTCATTTTGATGATTTTGGATCCTCTTGCCCCATCATGGTGTTGCATGAGATGCTACACATTGATTCATTGGCTTATGTGGTTGATTGTTTCATTGCATGTTTATCTCTTCATGGTTACACTTGATGCTTAGATGGATAGAGGTGATATGATTTTGGTGATATGATATGACATTGATGGGAGGACCATCTTGTGGTTTCTTCACATTACATGCATTTGGTTGATGGTTATGGTTTTCTTACACCCATATGATTCATTTGGACATTTTCATATTGGTAATTGAATGCCCCTCATGTTACTTCAGCGTTGTTGTTCACTAGATGATTTCAAGCACATTATGATGGGATTGAATTTTGTTCCTAGTAGAACAATCTCCTTCATATAATGGAAATAAGTGTGGCCTAGTCATGTATTAGTTTCTATCCTAGCCTACTTTTATTTATCTGTCTATCTACCATTGGAGGTTGTGGCATTTGAAGTTTTCTTATGAACCTTATTCACCTTGAGTTTTGACATGTACTTAGTGCATATTTCAGGGAACTAGGATATTGATTTGCCAACATAGTTTCATGATTGATCTACAACACCATAAGCACAATTTCAAGCATACGAATAGACCCTGCAAACCCACAAGAAGACACTAGTATACAACACTATATGAGTACTCTATTGACGAATTCTATAGCCTGTTTCATCATCAGACAAAAGTTAAAAAGTCATATTTTGTGGGAAGAAAAGTGCATGTAAAGGAATCCTGTACACATTGGAAGCTAAATGGTATGAAGAGAAAAGACTTTGAAAAATCTGAGGATAAGCTGCCATGGACTCCAATAAAATTAGAACTGACTGAATGCATCAAGGGTGGTTCATTTTTTTTAATCTCGTAATCTTGATGCCCCTCCACTTGAGCCTCCTGATAAGTGTAGGAGTCTTATATCCTCGAATCTCACCTATTGAGACACCCATTCAATGATTGATTGCTGAAATCTAGGCAAATTTAGACTAAATCAACATGTACAGGAAAATTCCTAGTTTGCAGCGCAATATACACTAGGAAAACATGATTTGCGCTACAAACTAGATGTGTATGTCTGTCTGTGAGAAAAATGAGTTGGAGAGTGACTTTATTAGATAATCCAAGTGTTGGGGGAAGTTGTTGTAGACCTAATAATTCATGCTATGACCTGTACAACCTTCAAAACCTGCATCTTTTATTACTATGTCCTCCTTTCATTCCATCCTCAAAATTTAGGTTTGGTGTAATAAGGTAATACTTTCATTGCTTAAACCAAGTGTTGAAGGTCTTAGAAGTCATCATTTGAACAATAAACACCCTTTGATATGCATTTTTGTTTCTTCCATTTGTTCAATATGGTTGATAATATCCATGTTTCCCGGGCCAAACATCTTCCCTATGCTTCAATAATCAATATTTCCCTTTGAGAAGTAATCAAAACAGTCATCATCAAAAGGCAACAAAACAGAGCGTATTGTCAATAGGGTCATCATATGCAAAAAAGCCAAAATTGTTGTCCAACCTGCTGAGAATCAAAATGGACAGTAAGAACTTGTCTTAAAAAGAAATGAAACATTAATTAGAACATCATTTATCAAATATTTTACAAAATCTCATAACTGTTGATGTTACACGCTCCTCCAAGCTGTCACAATTTCATCATAGGCGAATGGTTAAATCATCAAGAATTTGAGCTTTAAATCAACCAGTGTTTAAGGGTATTTTGGAGTGTCATATAAATATATTTGCAGCTTATTGTTGTAGGTAATCCTTGTTGTCCTATTTGCAGGTCTGGAAATTCTTACAAGGACTGCCCTCAAATCTGTATAAGCAAGTTACTACTAAAACCAATAAAAAGGGCTCCTAAAGGAGGACTGACTATATGCTGCTATAAAGACCACCTCAAACTGCTGTTACAGGGTAGATATAAGTTGCCATGGATAAAAAGAAAGGCTTCCCTACAAAGACCTTAAGTATATGACTGTTGTTTCGATTTGTTGTTGCCTACAAGTCTGGTTGGTATGTGTTGTTGAGGCTATAATCTTTTTGGACTATGAAATACCCCCTCATAACACCTTCAAACTGCCCAGAATTAGAGCAAGGAGAATGAAAATACTTTTAGAGCCATTACTACCACCTCAGGAAGAGGAAATACATAAAATTTATACACACATTTCAGTACTCCTTTGGGGATATACACACATTGCTTGTATGTAGACAATGTAATTTTTGTTACAAATACTTATAAAACTAAGTTTGCAAAGAAGGCAAAGTGGCACATGGTTTAGTGTTTAGTTTGTTGCAAATGTGGATTAAATTTTCCATTTGTTCAATCTAAAGTGGGTTTGGCCTAGCTGTTAATGTCTTGTAACTTGGAATGGATGAAGTGCCCCAGGTAAATTGCAATGATAGTGCTCACATCAATAATCTGAAATTGGTTTGCAAAAATGGTCAGTGAGTTGTCATTTGACATTGACAAATTTGACGCTGAAAATCTTTTGTTAATGATGGTGAGGTACGCTGCAAAAACCATTAAGGAATCATATTTAAGGCCAAATTTAGCAATAGAGCCCAAAGTGATTACAAGGTTCTTAGGAAAGTGGGTTAGGAAGAATAGAATAGAGTCTAAAGTGACAAATATCAGTGCTTGTTAGAAAAATTTTGGCATGATTTCCACTCAAATGTGGTTATGAATTATGATTCATAATGGATTTATGATTTGCTCATGGTTCACCGTGTTATAAAGGTTTTTGGAGTCTATGTGACTTCAATAGAATCTAACATCCACTGGATTGATCTGAACCATGACCCCAGATTATGGAGAGGGTTAGTCAGAAAGGTGCATTTAGTCTGCTTGATAGAGACTCTCCATATCTCCCCACCTAGACTGTACATCAAGGACACTTGATAAAGATTAATGAAAGCACACTTTTTTCATACTTCTATTAATTCAATTGTATCATCATTAGTAAAGATTTCACCACAAAAAATACTTTTAAAAACAATACATAATATATTTTCTTTCCTTGACATTCAATTGTATCCCATCCCTGCCATCCTTTTAGACAATGAAGTCTTTTGTCGTCAAATAGACACAATCATCAGTTACATGTTAGGGCAGCCATTTTCACAAATAATTTACTTTCTATTTTCTTTGACCTCCTTTTCCTTGATGGCTTAATGGCTATAAGTAACACAAATAATGTGTGCTTAATGGCTATACTATGTATGGACTCTGGAAAATGTTGGGGGAGTCAGCTTGAGTTTCCTACTGATTACATTTTTTCTTTTCTTCCCATTGAACCTCAAAATGGTCAACAGTCCTGATTGCCAAGTATTGCAATCTGCTTCATTTAATTTATGCAATTATTCCCTCTACAAAACTTTGGCATCTTTAACCCAAATTTTAGAACTTGACTCTCTCCATTTGTCAGTTCACGCTTTCCTTCACTGTTCCATGGGTTTCCCACCACCTAGGTCATTGACATTTTGTAAATGGCATGCCCAATCTGGCAATGATGGCAGTTATACAATTGCAGTTTGACAGTCCTAATGAAATAGTTGATGTCCTCACACGATGATGTAAGTGATGCTGGTGTTGTGTATGATATTACTTGATGCTTCATGATGGGTGTTCTTTCTCATTTTCACATAATCTTGTTATAGCCTCTTTTTGATGATTTTGTGGCTATGGTTCAGGCACTAATTAATGGGCACTTATATGATCCTTCATTTAATCAAATGTTAACAAAAGTATTGACACTGAATACACCAAAATAGTTTGATTTCAAATGCTTGGAGCACCATCATATGGAAAAAGTTGAAGGTATTCCTTGCACCTGAAATAAATGTAATAATATTCAATCCAAGTCCTCAAGCATCCAATGTGGTTGGTTGTTTTCAATGATATACAATAATGTAAGGACCTTTGTGCACATTATAGCATTATCATTTTTTGACAAGGCGGAATAAGAATGCCAAATATCGATAAAACAAATTGCAAATTGGTTGGACGGTGTTTGATAGTAGTTTCAAGTCTGAGCATCTTACCGTGTGTTTAGTATTATAAATATGGGTTTATTATCTCATGTGCTATAATGAACTAAAGGCGAATGAAAGTCAAATGGAGATAAAGAGATTATGGTTTCCTTGCATCATGATTTTCCTCTCAACATTTCGCTTGATAGCTATAGTATACTGGGAGACCAATTGCAAGGACCCAAGACCCATCTCCCCTATTTGAAAAAGAATAAAGGGAAATAATTTTCTACATTAAATATATAATCTGCTAATCTGCGAACAATGCTTATTTCTTGGATCTAATCCTGTCCTATCAACATGTTAATGCAATGGGAACATGATTCAAACTTGCCACCAAAGTACACAGACTTGCTGGAGAATGTGAAGTCATCAATATTACCAAAAAAACTGTCCAGCCTATCTAAGATCCTCAACTCTCCCCATTGCTTTGGACAAATGAAGTATTACGCTTGATCTCTATGCTTTTGACTCCAATTTAGATCTGTTAGGTGAACAGCCTGTCTGTCAGTATTCCAAGCCTGCCTTTTAGAAGCTTCTAACTTATGAAGGGTGTCTCCATTTCTATCACATTCTCACTTTACCATATTAAAATCTCCAAGATCCAACTAATTGGGGGGATATTTTCATTATCCAAAGCCACAACTATGCTCTTTCAAGAGAGGGATTTGGAGCATGAATATGATAAAATCCCAAAACATACCCTACAATGGAAATAATAATCCAAGAACACCTGTTATTTGGGTCAAAGTGACTGTTCCACAGTATTCATAATTTCATACACATTTGCAGTTTGCAAGTGACTGTGCTGTAAGCTTGTTTGTTGCCCATGTGTTTGTACTTGTTCCTCAAACATCATAATTTATTATTTGATTTCAATATGGGTCCTTGAACAATTTGTTCTCTGGCACAATTACGTTCTGGTTTCAAAATAAGCAAGTCTTTAGTACTGTACAATGTATACACATGCCTTTGGTCACTAAAAATAGATGAATTGCTTTACTTGGCTATCCATTGTTTGGATTTGTGAAACTTCATATTGTTGGGACAATACCTTTTCATCTCTGGCCTGGATTTAAGCTGATTTGGAGTTTCCTAGCAAAAATTAAACAATGTTGAATGATGTTGTTGAAGATTCTGGATTGTTGAATATTACAACAAATTATAGTGGACAATTTGATATTAACTAAATTAATTGGAATGCTTATGATTCATCTAAATTTGGGTTTTTCTTTATTCCATTCCTCCAGTTTTTAGTGCAGACTCAAGTTAAAGTTCAGACCAAAATTTGTGTTTTGCACAATGACATTCCTATTGTTTATGCTGACACATTAGACAAGAAATGTGTGATTCATATCTGGAGGACATTTATCATATCTTGGTGATCAATCATATTTCTTTCTCATTCTGGGTCAGGACTCATGGATGAGTTTGATATCATGCTGGAAATATGCTGATGAAATTTTGAATGGTTGTTGTTATGTCCTATTATTATTGAAACTCTATATGATCTTTCAGATGGGATGGTTAACATGAAATAAGTTTTCAGGGTACGTGGGTTTGGGTACAGGTGCATGGATGGGGATGGCACTTTTTGGTACAAGGGCTAGGGGTTAATCAGTGGGGTTCATCAGTGGTGTATATACATATATATGAAAAAAAAGATCTAGAATTTCTGTAAATCAACAATGTTCATAATATCACTTTCAGATGAAATTCATCATTCATATAAAATTGATATAGTACAACTTACAAGTAACAAAAAAAAACATGAACAATACATATCTATTATCAAATGGCATTCATGATTTATAATTCTCATTCAACATTGAACAATCATACAATGATTAGAAAATCAGTAAACTTGATCATTATCATTTGAAATTGACATTAATAGGTCTTGAGTCTTAAACCAAGTACATACTACATTCAAAAATTGCTTAATGGCATTTCCTAAAATGAATTAAAAAACATCTGATTTGGCTTCCTCAACCCAATTCTGTTAGTTCTACCATATTCTTGTCATCGGCCTTGTTAAGGCCCTCAATCAATAGGCACTCCAGTTTATCATCTCTCTCAAGCATAGGCTCCTCTTTGGTGACAATGACTGGAGGTATCTCGACGAGGTCCTATCTTTCTTCTTCACTGCTGAATTGTTTCTCCCTTCAATCTAAAAATGAAATGGGATAAATGAAGTGTGTTTTTGTGATTTTGAGTTCATGAAAGTGGTTGAGAAGTGAGGGGTTAGGGTTTTGGAGGAGGGGCCCACCATTTTTTTGAGTTTTAAGCTTTTATTTAATTTTTTATTTTTTCATGTGAAAATCGTGCCCTGAAGAACTCTTGGAAAACTCCTTTGGGGCTTTGGATACCCGTTTTGGGGGAACTCACCAGTTTTCTGAGTGGGAAGAACCCAAGTGAAACTGGGTGCCTTGGGTTCTCCACAGTTCATGAACCCATGCAACTTTTCTGGATAGTTTCAAGCCAAATGACTTTGATTAATTTGGCTATTTAGCTGAAATAATTTGAAGGTAACCTGTTAGTAATACACTTGAAATAGTGTAGACTCTTGAGAAAGTATTGCAAATTGTATAATGGTCTTAAATTAGTGTGAAATATTGTAATATTATACTACATTATTGTTGTAGTGTTGTTTCACAACACCCATATCTGACTTATGACACCAATAGATTAATTACTTTCATTTTTGGTTTATTGGTAGCCCTGAATAGAACAATAATTCATTTCTATGAATTCTTTTTGGTAGATGTAGGGTTCTTTTTTCTGTCTTGTGTTTCTTCATCATGGTGAATGATATGAAAGGGAATTATCAAAGCAAAAAGGATTCATTATTTTCTAGGTTGTGTTCTTTAACTCTTGTGGCCTCAAGACATTCACAATTGGATCATGAATATTGAGCAACATGCTTCTAATAATGTAAATACAATATTGGTTGGCAACAAAGAAGATATGGATGAGAGCAAGAGGGTAGGTTTACCATTTTTTTATTTTAAACAGAAAAGGATAATATTTTGTATTAAAAATAGGTTGCAGCCTAGCTGCTTAGCATAGTAATACAAAAAAAGATGTTGTCTCTTGAAACAAAAACCAACATAACCATCAAGCAGTATGTGTCAGGTACAGAGAAGTCTATATCATCCCTCACAAAGGATTTCAAAAAATTTATACAAGTATATACTATAAACTCTAAAATCGGAATTGTTCTACATAACATAAGAAAACCTGATATTAATGAAAGACATGCTTGTTGTGCACCTCATCTTGACCAATATTAGTAGGATGTGATCCTTGATTTCCCAAGTCCATGTCTTCAAGCATTTGATGATTTGTTTCCTCTTCCTTGGGTTTTTCAAGGACAAAATTTAGACATTCTAAAATAAGAAGCAGTGGATTGAGAGCCCTCATTAAGATTATAGACCATATTCCTCAACATTGAACATTCTGCTTCAAAAGACTTGAATTTGTCTTTTTTGTTGCAAGAGGGTGTCTATGATCACTGCATTTTGATAAATGCATTGGTGCTCATTTTCATGGCCCTTGGTTGTTACTGATAATATGGAGGTCATGTTGCTATTAATGAAGTCTTCATGCCTATGCAAAAATCTATGCACTTCCTGAATTTCCCTATGACGGTTTCCATGGCTCCTGGTGTAATCCATAACCCAAAGCTCCCACAAATGCCCAGAATATACACAAAAAACACACAATAGGAAACCCTAGAGCTATCAAACATATAGAGGTGAACCAATCCTTTCTAGGCTCGAGGAAGAGACAAGCCTAGAGTTTTCTCTAATTGCTAGTTTGAGGTCCACTCTAAAGATAGCTAGTATTGCCCAACATATTCATTCAAAACCTAGAATTGAGAATTCAAAACTACCCACAGAAGAAGACCATCCAAAATCAAAAGTTTGAGATACCCAAATTGATGCAAGAGCATCCACACCTCATAAAGCGAGCCAGTGTGAGGAGAAAGAAGAGACAGCTGGACAAGCCGACAAACTTCAATTTTGAATTCTACCTTGTTATTGTTGCACCGCCATTTAAATGAAGGCATTCAAAGCAGAGCGCACTTGTATTATATTATAGATAGGAAGGAATTTAATAGTTTTAATGCTGTTAGATAGGAATTAACTATAGATTAGACAGTTTTACTTTCGAGAGGGAAAACGGAATATAGGCACCCTCCTTTGTATCATTGTATTATCATTCTCATTCATACGGGAAAAAGAGCAAGCAGAGAACTTGTGAAGAACACCCATGTACAGATTGAATTAATAGAAGAAAGACTTTGATTTCATTCCATGGCTGTGTTTGTTTTCTGTGTGTTGTTGATATTATGTTGTTGCATACTTGCTTCTTTTTATGCCTTTCTTCTATATGTTGCATATGTTATTGCATGGCAGGTTCGAAACCTGAGAGAATGAGGAAATAAGTTTCAATTGTTTCTCTGTTTGAGTCAGAAGATTCCTGCATAGAGTGCAACTGAATTCCTTCGCATAGAGTGCGTCGAGGAGGCTCTATAGTTAAAATCTCATTCTCGCTCACCCACAAGTTGAATTGGGTTGACAGAGCGTGCAGGTGAAGTGCAGGTAAAGGTCGAAGCCTCAGTAGGGAGTCTGAGCAAAGGAAGGTAGGGACTATTGCCTCTGTGGACGCGCAGGGTCTGGACGACTTCGACACTTTGAGAGTTGTTGGAAGTCGAGCACGTAAAACGCGCGCGGAAGGCCTCTGAAGGAGTCCGAGACATCAAGCTCAGGAGGGATAGTTCTTTCTCGACATAGTGAGAATACACCCAGGAGATATTCTTCAAGAGGAAGAGAATCGACAACTTGAATCGTCGGGGAGGTTTGCGAAATCCCGCTGATCGTAGGATCATGGGGAAGCTGCGCGGGGTTTAGCCCTTTAGCGTAGGAGGTAAGACCCAACGCCCATCGGGGTTTGGTGTTCGGAGTTTGGCGAGGTAAGAGTTTATACCTTGCGAAATCGTGAGTCGCGATTTTCCGAATTTATCGGGGTCGTTGATCGTGACAAGGACAGGTGGCACGAATATGGAGAATCGGGGTTTCGACATTCAGGATTTCCCAATGCAAGGAATTCGTGACAGTTGAAATCGCGATCCCGCGATTCCCGATTGCACGAGTGGAGGAGTGACGTGGCAGTGTGGGATCCCAGGTACTAGTGGGAGACAGGTGGCGAGATCTCGGGGAATCGGCACCCCGGCACTCGGGGTTTTTAAATATAGAGTATTGGCATCGCGAGGTGCGATATCCCGATAAGAAAAACCCTGACGCGTGAAAGTGTTGACCCGTTGACCCATCGAGGTTCAGGGTTTAGAGCTGCTTGTGAACTGTGTTCGCGTGAATCGCGAATTCCCGAATCGCAATTTCCCGATTTGCGAAGGGGAGATCGTCGAAGGAGGTTTGCTGTGGGTAACTCCCGAGAGGAGTGGAGAGCATTGACTCTTCGGGCCATGTGTCAGGAGGTCCTGGTGGGAGCGGCTGCTCGCTGAGGGGCAGGTTGCAGTCACAAATCCCTTGCTACTAGTTCTGAAAATGAGAAAAAAATTAAAATCCCAAAGCAAGCAGACACAGAGCTCCAGACTAGAGCCAACACAGTGTACCAAACCGAGTTTGGAACCACAAGGTTCTGCCCCAAAATAACTTGAACAACAATTGAATACACCAACAGATCTCTGTTGAAAAGGCTTACCCAAAAATCCAACAGAATCAGAGGAGACAACTGTTGAATTTAAATCAGTTGCAAGAGCCATTCTCTGGGATGATGGAAAAGACCCTAGCTGAGATCTAGGGCCCCTAGTGCACTCCTGGGGTTTTTGGTCTGGGACCAAATAGTCAGAGCCATGGAAAAAGACCCTTGTAAGGGCCCCCAGTAGATAACTGGGGTTCTTGGTCTGGGACCAAGCAGTAAAGACCCTTGAGAGGGCCCCCAGTATATGGCTGGGGTTCTTGGTCAGGGACCAAGAAGTTAAGTCCCTAGATATGTCTAAGACCCCTGGATGTGTTCCAGGGTACCCATGTCTAAGGCATGGGTTGATCCTCAGTTTTGTACCTTGGTGGATAAGACCCCAGATATGTTCTGGGGCAACCTGGTCCTTGATCAGGTAGTTGTTGGTATGTGACCCTCTTTGAAGGTGGGCATGGCCACATGAGGGATGTATCCCATATGCAGTGATGATAAAGTTAAAAATGTCACCTTGAGAATTATATGGACAAGTGTTGCCACCAAGTAACCTCTTCTAAACCCCCACACCCTTGGTTTCTGAGCTTGATTTTGTTTTGGGGGTTTGTACTTTTGTCTTAGGGGTTAATAGAGGAAATATTTAATTATAATATATTTAATTAATATTTATATTAATTAAATATATTATTTTAATTACATTTCTTTTTATCCTAACCCTTGCCTCAAAGTATAAGTATGCACCCCTCCCCCTTCACTTTTACACACACTCATTCATTCCTCCTAAAGAAAGTGGCAGACTGCTCTCTTGGTCAGTGGCTTCCTTGGTTCAGTATTTGCGGCCTCCTTGTGACTGATATTGTAGCCTCCTTTGTGAAAATGCTTGGCCTCCTGTATTTTCATCTCAACTCAACCTATGCCAGGTCCCTTCCATGTTTTTGTTATTTGCTGTGTGTGTGGGTGTAGGAGGTGGATAAACCTCTGTTGAAAGTGCTTCTACTACCATCTTCCAGGATTGTTCACGAATTAGCCAACTCTTCTTCTCCTCCAGACATCTCCTTCGAAAACAAGAAGCACACTCCTACTACACAAAGGGGGGAATCATTCAAACAACACCCAACACAGCTCAAAAGGATGACCGGTTAAAGAAATTTGGTGTGCTAGGGAAAGAGCTAGTGTTGGGAGACTTGTCTTTGGGGAGGACGTAGCAATGGAAAAGGTTTTGGATCTATCAGAAAGAGCAGTGGTGGGTAGGGTCAAAGGGAAAAAACTGGGCATGGCTTATCTCAAAAGCTGGGTACATAACTACTGACTACCATAGATCTCCAAGATGCCCCATATCAGACTACTTACCAGAGGGTGGTTCACTTTTGTTTTATCTTCCATGGATGATGTATATTGGGTTCTTAAGAAGGTTTGGAGAATCGCAACTACCCCGACCCTCCTCAAACGTTGGACACCTACCTTTGATGTGAAGCATGAGTAGGTTGATGAGGAACCTATTTGGGTTAGACTCCCGGGCCTCTCGATGCAATACTGGAATACACTTCAATTTGCAACAATTGGAAATATTTTGGGCAGTTACCTTTATGCGGATATGTTCTTTGAATTCATTGGTCTTATGATCACAGTGGCTCACATACTGGTCCTGATCAATCTGTAGAAGGGTTTATATCAGGAGATTCTCATAGAATAGGCCGTTGGGGATTTTGTACAAACCCTGGACTACGAGGGAATCCCATTTAAGTGTCATAGATGCCATGTCTATGGCCACGGTGTGGAAAACTGTCCAATATCCTTCAAGGGAAAAGAACGAATGACAAGAGGGACAAGCTCCCCCATCTCTTATCCGCGAAAGAAGTGGAACCACAACATGGTGTAGGGGACTTCAAAAGATAGGTTCTGCAAAACACTGGAGATAATTGATCGGTGGGTCAGGGTTCAGACAGAGGGTGCCATCAGGGTTCGGGGCAGGAAGTTCCTTTGGCTACCGGTCCTCTCTCCTCACCTTCCCTGGATTATCTCCTCCGACGAGAACATGAATTAATGGGATGTCAGTCTTAACTGCTTCTCATACTACTTTGGACTCTTTCACCCCACTTGTTTTTTCTAAGTCTTCTTCATTTACTTTGGTTGGGAAGTCTCTATCTTGTGCCAGTATAGCTTCCCTACACTGCCCCTTCTCCTCCTCCTCGTCGCTCTTCGCACCTTTGTTGGTCACACCCTCCTTAAACTTGGGGGAGTTATAATCTACTTCGCTGATTGGGATCTTGATCTCAACTAAACTACCTTATACTCCAGGTATAAATGCCCCTCCCTATACCAATATCATCCCCTCCCCTACCTCCCTGGAAAATTTGGTTCCTACCAATCTCCCTTTTACCCTCGACACTCCCTTGACCTCTATTGACTCCTCTTCTGAAGATAACAGAGTCCATTACCACCTTAAGAGAAGATTGGTGATCAAAGAGGATCCCTTGGAGAGTGGTTCTCCCATGACCTTGGGCAGGGGACTGGGATCACTACCTCAGACACAATCATTGGGAAAAGGTAGGGGCCGTAAATCACATTTATATCTGGCACAATATCGAGATAGAATTGATCTAGCTTCAGGTAGACAATCTTCGATTGAATGGGCGCTTAGAGAAAATCCATCCAAGGATGGATTTATCTCATGAAAATTCTCTCCTTCAACTACCGGGGGTTGGAAAACCCCAATAAAAAATCGTCCTTACAAAGATTGGTTGAACAGTGCTCGCAAAATGTCATTCTATTGCAGGAAACTCTAGGGGACAACTTAGCAGTGGTTAAGATCTTGTAATCCTTACTCCCGAGTTGGATGTTCACAGCGGTAGATGCTTGCGGACACTCGGGGGGTTTGGCCACTCTAGTTCGACAATGGGCAACTTTTGGGGGAGAATCATACCATCATCCGATATTGTTTGAATTTGGGACCTCCTCTAGAAGGCCAACTACCCCCTTCAAATTATTCAATGGATGGCTAATAGATCCAACCTTTCTAGAACTAGTAAAGGACTTATGGGTGAAAATACTAGAACACACCCAGACCCCAAAAACTGTGCATTTGGTTGAAAACGTAAAAGGCCTCAAACAAGAAACTAAGAAGTGGGCCAAAATAAAACAACAAAGGAAACAAAATATCTCCTATATGGATTGGAAAAATGTCGTAGGGTCATCCAGGAAGAAAGAGAAGCACAATGGAGACTAAAGAGCTGGGCCTTGTGGCTAACTTGTGGAGATGAAAAAACAAAATACTTTTAGGCCTTTTCCAAAGGTCGCAATATGGCCAACACCATTTGGAGCCTATGAAATCAGAGGGGGGAGGAAATAACAGAGTAGAACGAATCAGTTGACTTGGGCATTAATCAATTTAAGACACTTTACAAAGCCCATGAGGAGTCCTCTATTGTAGAAATTATAAAATTTGCCCAACTTTTCCCCAGATTTGTTGAAGAGGATGCAGCTGGACACTTAACGATCCTAGTTACTGAAAAAGAGCTGATAGAAGTCCTACAAACTTTCCAAAAAGGGAAGAGCCCTGACCCAGATGGGTGGCCAATCAAATTCTACTTGGGATGCTTTGACATTCTGGGACCCGAACTACTACCAGTAATCGAAGAATCAAGGGTAAAGGTTCATATACACAATCATATCAATGCTACTTTCATAGCAATGATACCTAAGACAGACAACCCGACCTCCTTCAAAGATTTTCATCCTATCTCCCTTTGCAATTGTTTGTACAAGATTATCTCCAAGGTTATCAGTAGAAGACTGAAAGTAATCCTCTCAAAACACATCTCGGGGGAACAATTCGGCTTTCTTGAAGGCAGAAAAATTCATGAGACGATCGAAGTAGCACAAGAAGGTCTACACAACATCAAACTAAAGAAGATGAGAGAAGTAGTGGTAAAACTAGATCTATCCAAAGCCTTCGATAGGGTGAACTAATTATACATCAGAATGCTTCTGATACATCTGGGCTTTGGAATGTATTTTTTCAATTGGATAATGACATGCTTAAACTTGGTCTCCTTTTCCATTTTACTCAATGGTTCAGCCACATAATTTTTTCAAGCAGAGAGGGGAATTCGACAAGGCTTCCCACTATCTCCCCTACTCTTTCTACTTGTAGCAGAAAGCATAAGCCGTTTTTTGACTGAGGCAAAGGTGGGAGGACGTTTCTCTACTATCAAAATCTCAAATGGACTGTCCATTATGCATATACTCTTTGTGTATGAAATACTAATCTTCTGTGATGGCTCAAAGTGGGATGCATACATATTAATGGAGGGGCTCACACTCTTCAAATTAGCAACGAGTATGATCATTAATGCTCAGAAGTCAAATATACTCTTCTCTAGGATTGAGGATGAGGACATATGACATTATTTAGATCTTCTCCCCTTCCAAACATAGACTCTGGAAGAAGGCCTCAAATAACTTGGTTTCCACTTAAATCCAAACGATTATAGGAAGAATGACTGGACGTGGCTTCTGACAAAGCTAGAAAAATGACTAAAAGTTTTGAGCAATAAATGGTTATCAAGGGCAGGAAGATTGGTATTAATAAAGACGGTTTTGGAATCAATCCTAGTATATTGGATGTCCCTCTCATGGATCCCAAAAGGAATACTAGAAAAATAAAGAAGAATGTCCTCATATCTGTGGAGGGGGAAATCCGAAAACAGAGTGTTTCCCTAGGTATGTTGGGAGAGAATTGCGAAACCCAAGGCCTTAGGTGGCTGGGGATTAAAAAACATTTTTCTCTTCTCAAAATCCCTGACAGACAAATTAGTTTGGAAACTAATATCGGCAACAATTCTGTGGAACAAAGTGACTCAAAAAAAGTATGTGGCACCACTCTCTATTCTAGAATGGATCAAGAGCCCTGGATCCAGAACAACAAGGATCTCAGTAATGTGGAAGGCGTCTCAACGGGCCTTTGATGTGGTTGGGAACTCACTTGCCTAGAAAGTAGGCTCTAGCAACTCACTCAGAATCGGACGAGACCCTTGGGTAGGCTATTTGAGGGAACACCTTCTCCCAGATGACCTATGCACAACATTTGAAAGGGGGGGCTATTTCCACCTGGCACAAATAGCCGACCCCCTCCATACAACTTTTTGGCAACAAGGTTGGAAATCAGAGAGAATTTTGGAACTCAATGAACCTCAAACTATAATTTGGAACATATATGTCCTTGCCCTAAGGAAGGCAAACATATGCTTATCGGAAGGATAGGATGAAATCATTTGGGATGGGGACCCGGGAGGCACATATACTCCCAAAGTAGGCTATGCTCAACTCAGCATAGCACCAGCACAGCAAGAAGAGAAATGGTGGTGGAAGAGACTGTGGAAGCTAAAAATCCCAGCCAAAGGTAAACTCTTGGTATGGTCCATTTTAGAAAACAAAGTTCCCACCTGGGATACCCTATAGAAGAAACAATTCCACGGGCTGAGTTGGTGCTCTCTCTATCGATTGCAGGAAGAAATTGTAGACCATTTATTTATGCACTACCCCTTCTCCATATCAGTCTGGATGGAAGTCTCCACCTTAAATCCTGATGTTGGCAATTGGCAAGGAGCCACCTGATCTAAAATTGAAGAAGACTTGAAAAACTTGAATAATTATTGCAAGTGAAATGTCATGTGTTTAAAGAAAATGGATCAGTTTGCAACACATAAATTAAGGATTACTTATGCAAAATACACATAGAAATGAGCATAAATATTGAACAACAGACATAAAACACAACAATTGATAAAGGAGTTCACCCCTCTTATGGGCTACATCTCCTGGTCCATCTTCCAATGGATCATTATTATTAATTGCTCAAAAAGTGCTCAAAAACATGTCTTGCAATGCTCAAACTGACAAACCGACTGCTCCAATGGCTTCCCAGCGTCCCAAAACCCCTGTCTGGGCTCTTTCGGCACCTCAATCGGTCGAAAAATGAAGAAGTTAAGCCTCGTGGAAGTCTCCCTCTTCAAGCTTGCTGTCTCTCGTTCTACAATTCACACCCTCTTTGCATGAACCTGGATCACATGCTCTTTTAAGCGCAAAAACCCAGTCCCGTACGCAACTGCGCAAAGGTGTAAACCGTAGGATGGTTAAGGCGCCTCCAGCTCCTAACCGCTTCGGCACCTGGGCATATGGTAGCATGTGACTGAATGCTGGGCAAAAGTGGTTAAGTCGTTGTCCAACCGTATAACTCCCACGCGTGTTAATCCACCGGTCAAACCACGGGTTATATACATGCACATTTAACCATTGGTTATGGGTCCAAACCCCATGCGCATGTTTAATACAATATGCAAACTATGGTATATATGTATGCAATTACAAATCGCGCGTACCATATAATACAATGGTTATATGTTATAATAAAACTATGGGTCGGGGCTAAGCCCCGACCTTTCCCCCCTCCGCTTAATATAATAAACGATGTTAAATAATATTAAAACCATATCACTAACAAGACTCATGTGGCAGCATAATGGTCAGCAGAGGTTTGTCAAGGCTTTAATAGTGGGCGAGGTCCGGGGGTCGAACCCACGGACTCCCATAAAACTTTTACATATAACCAAACAATGAGGGGGACACGTGGCGCCCATGGATTGGGCCACGTGTCCTCATATCATTTGCCATTAATCGGACACATGTCAACACGCTACTCGCCAACAATCGACCAATGAAAGTGTTCCATGTCATCCACCTACCATGTCATCGGATGGTACGACCCTGCCACGTCACCGTACGGACTGTACGGACAGGTACAGTCAGCATCCAATTTTTTTTGCCTATTTGGCTTGGCGAATAGATCGCGTTATCTTCTCCATACGGACTCCGTTTGAGAAAGTAAATATACTGTCGGAATCAGGAAGACGAGACAGACGCAATGGAACTATTTTCGTCACATTCCGAGCACTTTGAAAATTGAGCAAAATTTGATCCCCTGATCACACCTCCCCATTGGAAAGGTTTTGGACCTCCAAAAGACTATCTCAGTCTATGTGAAGATGAGGGTATAGTTCCCTCACCCTTCCAACCTCAATCCACTTGGCCTTGCTTGGATTCGTCCCTTTAAGACCA
>JZKD02S1357033.1:18639-90615 GCA_000966675.3 Picea glauca | reverse complement strand
CTCCAATGGCTTCCCAACATCCCAAAACCCCTGTCTGGGCTCTTTCGGCACCTCAATCGGTCGAAAAATGAAGAAGTTAGGCCTCCTGGAAGTCTCCCTCTTCAAGCTTGTTGTCCTTGGTTCTACAATTCACACCCTCTTTGCATGAACCTGGCTCACATGCTCTTTTAAGTGCAAAAACCCAATCCCGTACGCAACCGCGCAATGGTGCAAACCGTAGGACGGTTAAGGTGCCTCCAGACCCTAACCGCCTCGGCACCTGGGCGTATGGCAGCATGTGACCGAATGCTAGGAAAAAGTGGTTAAGTCGTTGTCCAACCATATAACTCTCGCGCATGTTAATCCACTGGTCAAACCACGGGTTATATACACGCACATTTAACCATTGGTTATGGGTCCAAACCCTGTGCGCATGTTTAATACAATATGCAAACTATGGTTAAATCGCGTGCACCATATAATACAATGGTTATATGTTATAATAAAAATATGGGTCGGGGCTAAGCCCTGGCCCGTCCCCCCTCCGCTTAATACAATAAACAATGTTAAATAATATTAAAACCATATCACTAACAAGACTCATGTGGCGGCATAATGGTCAGCAGAGGTTTGTCAAGGCTTTAATAGTGGGGGAGGTCCGGGGGTCGAACCCGCGGACTCCCATAAAACTTTTACATATAACCAAACAATGAGGGGGACACGTGGCACCCATGGATTGGGCAACGTGTCCTCATATCATTTGCCATTAACCAAACACGTGTCAACATGCTACTCGCCAAAAATTGACCAATGAAAGTGTGCCACATCATCGGATGGTACGACCCTGCCACGTCACCGTACGGACTGTACGGACAGGTATAGTCAACATCCAAATTTTTTTGCCTGCTTGGCTTGGCGAACAGATCGCGTTATCTTCTCCATACAGACTCCGTTTGAGAAAGTAAATATACCGCCGGAATCAAGAAGACGAGACGGACGCAATGGCACTGTTTTCGTCGCATTCCGAGCACTTTGAAAATTGAGAAAAATTTGATCCCCTGATCACCACCTTCGAAGCAACTTTAAAGGATTGGATAAAAATGACAACCCCAAAACACTTAAAAGCTCTGCCAATACTAGCAACCTAAGGAATCTGGATCACCTGAAACAACACAATTTTTCAGGACGTCCCACAGTCTTCACTAAGGGTGGCCACAATTTTCTTAAGCATTTTAGATCATCTAAATTTAGGACAATCCATAGGACATGGCATGAGTCGAGCTCCCCAGGAGGAACAGATCAATAAAGAGAGACCTTGGGTTTTTTTTTATGGTGCGGCCTCGGGTGACCAACTTCACTGTGGGGGGGGGGAGGTTGCCTATATCTAATAGAACAATTTTTTTCCACCTCAGAGCCGTGATGGGGCCCAGTACAAATAACTATGCTGATATATAAGCCTTAAAACTACTACTCATTTTTGCAGCAGAAAAGGGCATATCCACGCTTCAAGTCTTCTAGGACTCTTTGATCATCATCAAGTGGGAAAATCAAGCATAAATTTGTCACATAACTAGAATCAGACCTTACCTGATAGAAGTACTAACTCTTTGATGCTTTCTCTCTCTCTCACATTTATAGGGAAAGGAACTCCATGGCTGATCGGCTATCCAAAGAAGCATCACAACTAGATTTTGGGAGATGGCATATCACAGAACACACGAAGGATGCTAGTTTTGATTATCATAGGCCTTTCCATGAAGAACAACCATGAATATTCACAACTGATAGATACTTTTGGACACTTTAACCGGGAACACAATGTGTATAACTAAAAATATTATTTTTTGAAACTCACTATTTTTGTATATCTGGATAGATTAGGGTTGGTTGCCCACTCACAGTTCGATTTTATTTGTAATGAAGAAACATAGAAATGTAAGAGACAATATATATTTTGGCTATCCTTATAGCAAGTATATATCTACAGATGTAATTTTATATATATTTTAATAAAATTATGACTTTTTTCCTTGGAAAAAAAAATCATTCTCATCAACGATAGTTTGTCTTAGAAGGAACTCAGAATTATAGGAAGAATTACTCCAGGCAGAAATCAACAATTAAACGTCTTCAGACCCTCTAGTCTATCACTAGTT
Source organism: Picea glauca (assembly GCA_000966675.3). Lineage (NCBI taxonomy): Eukaryota > Viridiplantae > Streptophyta > Pinopsida > Pinales > Pinaceae > Picea > Picea glauca. The sequence continues at coordinate 88,480 of JZKD02S1357033.1, read as the reverse complement.
CCTTGCATGGAGTTGTTTGTTCACTTCATAGGTCTTGATATTGATATTGTATTTTTTTTTTAAATACCTACAACACAGTCGCTATTGCGACGTCTTGGACTGTCGCTCCCATAGAAACCATGTCAGAGTTGATACCTCTTCACGTCTCTCTTGCCACGTCCCAAACGTTTCTCTTTCCACCTCCAAGAGTGTCTCTCCCATAGCAACCATGTCGGAGTTGGTACCTCTTACCATTGCTCTTGCCACCTCCAAGACATCGCTCTTGCCACCTCCAAGACGTCTCTCTTGCCACATCCAAGAGTGTCACTCCCATAGAAGCCACATCAGAGCTGATACCTCTTCCTATCGGTCTTTCCAACTCATCCTGTCGGTCTTTCCACCTCAATGACATCGATATTGCCACCTCCAAAACGTCACTCTTGCCACCTTCAAGACATCTCTCTTGCCACCTCCAAACCGCCTCTCTTGCCACCTCCATGACATCTCTCTTTCCACCTTCAAGACATCTCTCTTTCCACCTCCAGGACGTCTCTCTTGCCACCTTCAGGATGTCTCTCTTGCCACCTCCAAGACATCTCTCTTGCCACCCTCAGGAGGTCACTCTTTCCACCTTTAAAATGTCGCTCTTTCCACCTTCACAACGTCTCTCTTTCCACCTTCAGGACATCTCTCTTGCCACGTCCAAGACATCGGTCTTGCCACGCCCTAGATGTCAGTCTTATGATGTCTATATGGGTGTTGAACAATCTAATTTAGGATGATACATGTCCACATGAAACATCGCAATCAATACAAAATCTATGTCGTCGGAAAAGCGACATCCTGTTAAACGACACTTGAGGGGGTATGATGTTTGTCATTCTCCCGACAATATAAAGTGGCAATTGTGTCGAACGTGTCGTTGGAATTTGACCCAAATCCACTAGTGTGTGGAATTACATGTAAGCATGGACTTTTGGGGAGTTCGGGGTTCTATGAAATCAGGACTTCGGAACTCCGAGAGTTTGGAGCTTCAGGACTCCAAATGTTTGGGGAGGATAGAGGGAACAAGCTAAAAGGGACAAAGCTTGAACCTACCTCCCCGCATTCCAAAGTTTGCATGAATATTAAACACATTTAAATTAAATGAGGTTATATTGATGTGATTGATTATAATAAATGTTTGATGTGATTTATTTACATCATAATGTAGTATATTTAATATCATATTGCATTATAATATAACCTATGTGGAACCCTCTTCAAAATTTTGACGTTCAATAGATTTGGGTTCATAAAATTCTGATGAGGAATCTTTGTTGAAGCTCGAAGGCTTAGGTATTAATGGGAATTGATAATCCTAAGTGCCCCCTTTGATATAAATTAATCATATTATAATATAATTAATAAAAGGATAATTTGTGGTTGAATATAGTTAATCATTTTCCTAGTAAATAAATAAATATGCATATATTTATATATGTTAAATTACATGAAAATGTGGCATGGAGTTGTGTGCCGGGGAGGAATTGAATTATATACCTTAATTAAGGTTAATCAACTCAAGTATATTATGGAGAAATTAACCTCATTGTGTTATAGTATAATTACTCATAATTATCATATGAGTAATTTATTGAGTTAGGGTTAAACTACTTCTAAGGGGGGAAAGATAAAGTAAAAACTTCAGTAATTACTGGGCCATGGGTATTAGGTTAAGCGAAAAATTGATACCCCATCCCTTAAAAAGGTACATAGGGGTCGGGTGTGTGACACATACCAAGATCATGTACCATTATATTAGAGATATGGTGCATAAGTTAGCAATGAAGCTCCAATATGTCACTAGATATGAGAAGATAATAGACGTGTTGACCAAGCCTTTATCGAGAGTGAAGTTTGTGTACTTCAGGGACAATCTTGGTGTGGTACAGAAGGACTCACCTAGTAAGAGGGAGTGATGAGTTACAGGTGTGATTCCAAGGCAACAACATCAATGTGTGGCAGTAGCAGAGGTAGTCATTCATGGGAACATTACTAACTATTGCACCAGTTAGCATGACCTCACACAAGGTCAGCAGATGCCGAGCCTTCGGGGCTGGCGAGTTTCCCATCTTTTCAAGTTGGAGGGCCAATCAATGTGGTTGGAGTTGTTTCTTATCCTTGGGATATATGGGTAGTGTGTGCGCACTACATCACCTAATCTTTCTTATTAGATGCCTGGTCACCGTGGATGGTTGCCTAGTGTGCCAACCAGAGGTTACTAGTTATGTATGAAATATATGCCATATTTTGTGTGAGCTAGCGAGTTACTAATTTTGTATGAACTAGATGTCATATTCTATGTGAGTTGGCGAGTTACTAGCTCTGTATGAACTAGATGCTAGATTTTGTGTGAGGTGTCGAGTTACTAGTTTTGTATGAACTAGATGCTATATTTTGTGTGAGCTGATGAGTTGAAGTCCCGTGATGACATAAATCTTGAAAGGATGATGAGATCCTGGATGCATGACATGGTTACAAAACTTCTTCAATATAGATTCATGGAAATTCAACAAGTCAATGGTCAAGTGTACAAAAGTGTAGAAGCAATCGAGACGATCGTGCCAAAATAATACCTTCCTTGCTAAGAGGGAGTGTTGAAGTTTGAGTAGCTTCATAATATATTATTATTATATTTAATTGTATTAGAACAATTCAAACCCTAAAAGAATAATATTATGTTGTATTTGTAAAGTCATCCCTATTGTGCCTTTTTAAAAGTAAAATGAAAATTAGAAAGTGACATTTGTACAAGTCGACCCTGACCTAATTTCAGGGTGGATCAACTTGTATTTATAAGAGGTTAGGCACCACATTTGGAGAATACACACAACACAAGTTCTCTCTCTCAAGGAAAAGTGTGTAAGTCTGAGGAGGAGATGAAACTACAGAGTAAGGGTGTTTTGGTGAAGGGTTTTGGTTATCTATTGGAGGTCTATCTTGGTCTAGTGGTGCGCTATCCTACTCTGATTAGGGTTTCTATTCTATCTTCCGGTTATCTTCTATTTTGCGAGATCTCTCTTCGAGAGAGACATTGTACTTGTTGACGAATCTATATTGAAGAAACTTTTGTTGGGTTTTCTCCCCCAAGAGGGTTTCCCAGGATAAATATTGTGTATATTGTGGATATCTTTATTTCAGTGATCTTTATATTTGCAGTTATTGTTCTAATAGTTTAAAGTTAAAGAATACCCAATATACTTAACTTATTAAGCAACATTTTAACAATTGGTTATGAAATACCTCCAAGGGTTGTATGGGTTCCATGACTAAATCAATGATGGTGGTGAAGGAGTCCTAGTATTTTGCAAGTTATTTTTGTAACTAATTTTCTTTCTACCTCTAATACCAACTTTCCTCTTGGATTTGTCTATTGAAGTCTCTTAATTCTTCCAACATCTCCCTCTTCAATGTTTTTCCCATGATAGTTGCTTCAATGTTTCTAACAAACCTACTTTGATATCATATGATTCATAAATGGTAGGCCTATGGCCCATCCATTTCACCAACACTTATACTTTTCATAATAAATTTAAATGATGTCTCTATAATTACAAATAGGTTGAGATCATGCCTCTTTAACTGTTGTTTGTTAACTAGTTGCAATGCCTGGTTATAAATTACAACAAAGAAAAATTGTAGCAAACTAAATATAAACCTTGTTTATTTAAAGCCATATTTCCTAAATGATGCTTCTTGCATTCAATCACCATGAAAAACACCTACAATCCACAAAAAATTCCCTCTTTTGGGGATATTTTGATTATGAATGGTTTACTAGGGGACATTATGGTGTTTTCAATGAGATTGATCCATCTTTAGGTTTTTACAATGGCCAAGGAAGGATAACAAGGGTGTTGGACATTTAACAAATCTTATTAGGCTCAAGTGTTGTGGAAAATGCATTGAAACATTGTAAAGGACCTTTCTATGGGATTTTTGGCCTCTAAGTGGGATATGTTGATATTAATTGGTTTTGGACAATATTGATGGGTCTAGGGGCCTAAATCATGGTAAAAGAAAAATGAGATCCTTACATAGGAAAATTAACCTTCTAGGCCTCAAGCACTATGAGCAAGGCCTGCGACCGTGACACATGCCCCTTCATGAAATATTCATCTCCAAGTGGTATTCCAACATCATTAGGCGGTGTTGTGTGGAGGGGATGGGTCTAGGTGTCTTCACTATGATTTGGAGAGAAAAATAGGTCCTCTACCCCCAAAGAAGGTCTTAGTGATAAAGATTCCCTTTTGAAACATGCCAAGGTGAGGTATTTTTGCATGGTTTTTATTTTATGTGACAATAACACATGTGTGTTCTTGTGAGGAATTGAATGGCTATGACGAATTATCATGAGAGGATGAAACCATAAAAAATCCATCCCACCATCATTTTCAATGTAAATAATGACCCCCTCTTATTTACAAGATTCCTCATTACAAGATGTGGGAACGACAATATCCTCTCTTGTTTTGGAAGCTTCGAACTCCTCTTCAACTTGTTTTCCCCTCACTTGACATATGTGTGAAATGGTCCGCTAATGGGTAGTATGTCATCCTTTATGTGCATGGGTTGCCTATCCCATGTCATCAACCGATGCCATGTGGAAACCATCATGGTTGACAAATGGTGGTATGTCAAAGGATTTACTCCCTCACACCCCATATGGATGAATTATAGGTAGCATGTTTTTGTTTGTTAGTTTGTCCGTGACCTATGGGACTAACCTGTGGCTAAGAAACTGCGACTCAGGGGCATCTAAGCCATCAAAATCACTCGAGGATCGCACCTGGCCTGAGCCAAACCAACCCTTAACATGGTTGGATTTTTTGTCCCCACAGGTTTCGAACCAGTGAATTTAACATCAAGGAGTGGCTTAACAACACACTCTGTCACCAATAATCCTACACCTCAGGGACAATTATAGGTAGCATGTTATACTTCCTTAGTAAAATGGAATTTTCCAATGTTTTCATTTTGATACAACAACCCTATTGACCAACAACAATTCCACAATTTAGAGTTACTTATTTTAACTTTTTATTTTAGTTTACTTAAAAATTCTAGAAATAGGGGTTATAATATGCATATAGTGCTTGAATGTCAAGAACATTATGGCATAATGTAAAATTCTAGTTTTCTTTTACTAATAAGTAATTTCCAATTGGTAAGATCATCATTCATGTGTGTTATTATTGGAAATGGGTAGATATTTTATGTGCATATAGGGTGCCCTTAGAATGAATTATCCATAATTGTGATTGCACTTGCATCAACCTAGTAGATTGACATAACTGGGAATTGCTTGAGAAATAAGGGACTGCATGCTTTTATGAATGCAAGTGTTTTGGTGTAGAAATTAGCAAGACAATAGAAAAATGACAATCCCAAGCAATATGTGATCCATACTTTCTTCAAACGAGATGCAAAGAAAACATATTAGAATTTCAAGAAACAACATACACAATTCCCTGAAAAAATGGAGGTGTATAAAATTTATGAATTTGTAGGCAATGTCAAATAAGTTGTCAAATAAGTGATGTTTTTCTCTGTTTTTTATTTTATATTTTTTACCTTCCAAATATTCAAGTAGAAAGATAGTGTCATGAAAATATGAAAATTGTTGGTTTATTTATAAACAATAAGCATATATTTTCAAAGATGAAAAAATAAAATGTTTGATAATTATGTTAAATATTTGTTAGAAAAGTCTATCAATCTAATGGAATCACATATTAACAACCAAGACAATGTCAAAAGAAATTTCTAATATGAAATGAATAATTTGCACAATGAACTTACAAAACAAGAAAAAACAAATAAGAACTAAAAGAGCAACTAAAACACTGAGTCCATGCAATTAGCAAATAAAGTATTATTATCATTAGAATGCGAGTTATTTTTTTAAAGATTTCACTCCTACCAAATCTTACTTAATGCAAATGCCTCTTCTCTAAATCAAGACAAATACATAGATACAAACTTTTCTTGTCACGATGTTGGACACAATAACGTCTATGTTCATAAAATAAAACTCCTCAAGCATTTGCATCAAATTAAATCAACAACTCCACATCACAATCCTAAAAACAAAACAAATATGAAAACATTAAACACAAAGGCTAGGGTGCCAAAAGTAACATTGCAATAATTTGTATACAATAGTCCATTTTATAAGTTCTGAATTTGAAATTATTGTTTCTAGTAAAATTTAATCAGTTGGCATCAATCGAGGGGTTGGATTGGCTTATAAGTGACATCAATCGAGGGGTTATTGGAATCATGGATATTCAAAGTCTCTTTGAAGCCATACTCTTGGATGTTGGAATGTTGATGTGGAACCCTATATTTGGGTTGTCGAAAATCCAAAATTTCAAATAAATTGGACTTTGCCAAAATCTCAAATGTTGGAACCTCAATGACTGGAACCCTAACTTATCGGAACCCTCAACCAGATAGTAGTGAGGCATAAATTCATAAATCTGGAGATTCTCAAAAATGGGATTTTGTTGAAAGTTGGTTTCTCAATGCCACGTCAGTAGTGTCCCATCATGTCGCATCAATGTATACATGCCTTGCCACATCTGTAAAAGAGGCCACATAAGTAATTGCAATATCGTCGATTAAGTATAAGGATCAGATTTCAAGGAAAATGAACGGTCTGGATATTTCCTTGGTGAACAATGGGTGGTGGAACTAGGAGGTGAAATCGATACCATTCAAAAATCCAGAATTCGAAAGTTCTTAAAAAAATTGGTTTATTGAAGAGATTGGATGTCGACTGGTGAAACCCAGAAGGAGGAACTGTGACCAATCTGGAAATCCAGAAATTTGGAGTTTCCAATAAATAGGGTTTTATTGAAGAGATGGATCTGGATGGTAGAATCAAGAAAAAAACTAGTGTCTATCCGAAAATCCAGAAATCCGAAGATCCAAAGATTCTTCAAAATGGTCTTTTTTATATAAAAAGGTGAATTATGGATGACATGTCAAATTTTTGTGTCATATGCCACATCGGCACTTGTTTCAGGTGCCACATTAGTATAGGCCCATCATTAGAGCCATAGTGGCAGGTCATGGGGTTGGATGAATGGTGGAATGGTGTGGTGGAACCCAAACCATCTGAATATCTAGAAATATGAGATTTCTTGAAAGGGGAATTTTGTGAAATATCGGATGTCGAATTTTAGGATGTGGAATATTAACCCTGAGGCGGGAGGGAAGATGCCAAGTGGGTGGATACCTCACCCCAAGGGTGGGGGAAACCATGTATTATTAAACCTCAAACCATGCAATCAATTGAGACCGATGTGGAAGTGCCAGGTGGAGGTGACATGTGGAGAGGGAAAGTGTTCTCCCAAGGTGAAATTGATATGGAGAGGAAAGGTTATCAGTTGAGCACCTTTAAGGCCACTATTAATATGGACCATTGGATTGGATAGATATTATTCATTAGATCTATCAATATCAAATGACTCAGTCAATGATCATGCAACTTAAAAATCCACTAGCAATCATGACCATTGATCTGGGCAATCATCCTCCATCTGATCCAACAAATGTGCTAGTTGTATATTGGAGATGTAAAGGAGAAAGGTACGAGAGATACTCATCCTATAGCCAATGGTTTATTGACAGGTGGAGTCTTTCCATTGGGTAGACGTCAACAAAGGTGAGAAATGAGTGAATTCCATGTGGGAGTCAGGTACAAGTGGGACCCACGTTGATCATTGAAGGACTATCCGAGAATTTAGAAATCTAAATTTCCATTTAAATGGAATTATTCAAAACTCTATCCTCGGATGAGGAGGAGCCACACGGGAAGAACTAGTTAATATTTGAAAATCCACAAATCTAGGATTCCTTAGAAAATGAATTTTCTAAAAGTACGGATTTTGAATGGGTGGATGTCCGAAGATTTGAGAAAGTTGGATGGACAGAGATCCGAGAGTTTGGAAATCCATATATATAGCCCTACATTAAACAATGATGTGGCCAATCCTTAATCCAGCATGGACAAGGGAGCCACACTAGTTGAGGCACATAGACTAGCATCTGTATGGACATGTTCATGTGGGTGTCACGTGGCAGGATGATGTCATAATGTGAAATATGTATGAGAATTTACAAAGGGCACAACTTCTTTCCTAGAGATCGGTTATGAGCATATTTATAGTTATTGGAAAGTTATTGAGGAGCATGATTCATCTTTATTTTTAGAATTAGAGCTAGAGTTATGGATAAGAAAGGAAAATTGGGAAGGATTTGTATGCCCCACTAGCCTAATGAAGATTAAGGGGTTAGGTGTGTTACATAGTGGTATCATATCTGTGGTTCAAGAATTGGACCCGAGCAGCCAAAATAGACCACAGAGATAGGATTGTTTAATCTTGGTTTGAAAAATTGAGCTTAAAAGGTTCAAAGAAAAGCATAGAAGTAGAGGTTCTTGAACACGATTAAGGCATTTAGGTTGTGTGGCCTATGAACATGAAATTAAACATTGGTGATAACCCCTAGGTGATGTATGAGTTTAGAGAATGAATGAACTTGTTGAATAATTGTAATGTTTCCTATAAGTATAGGTTGATAGAGCCTCTTGCAATCACAATTATTGCTTATGTAGAGGTTGGAGCCTATATGAAAAAACTCCTTGTGATTAAGGAATTGATTGAGAATTTCTATGGTCAGAGCATTTGGTATTGGGAGGAGACCTATTGTTGGACATCCATTCAAGTGTGAGTAAATGGATTTTGTGACCAGAAGGGTTGTTTGGGCCCAAGATTTGTGGAAGAGATCACATGTTTCAAAAGCAGATGTGATTGGTCTCTGCTGAGAGATTTGGAACAAGACTGCAATGTGAAGGCTATTTTAGTATGCATAAAAAAAATTGCAACTGAAGATCAATGTAGCCATGATAATAAGGGGGAATATCAAATTATATTTGTGTATTTGATTATTTCTTAACTATTGAAAAATTCTATTATATGTTTCTAATTAAGAGCATGGGCATGATATAAAGGCAAAAGAATGACAAATAAAATTCATATGCATTGATAGGAGATATAGATATGTTGCAAATGCATATGATAATGATGAGAAGACACATAACATGTCTATAGACCTATTAAGAAGTATTCTAATATGAATTGTCATGATGAATAACTATGATTCATGAGGACTGATAACTAGGAAAGGTTGACAACATGGATGAAAATGTTGGGGATGATACATGCATGTATTGTAAATATAAGGCTATGGACAATGAGGTGTTGATCTAGAGTTGGGGAAGGAGTGCAGGAACCTCCCCAAGACACCAATGGATTATGTAGCATCCAAACATGGATGAAAACCATAGAGATATGTTTTGGTATACTCAAATAATGAAAAAATAATTTAGGTAAGGATTCCCTTAGTGAATGTTTGATGGTTGAAAATGATTGAGCATAAATGGTTAAAGGAAATAGGAATTGGTACTGTCTATGAACTAGGTAATGCCATTAATTACCTAGTGAAATTCCCAGCATATAGAATTTTTTCATAGCAAGTGTGCAAAAGCAATATCTTGTTGATTTATGCCACATGAAAGAGGGAAACAAATTTATAAACATGTTAGTTAGAATTGTCATGGAAATGACTGTAAGAATGCCATGGAAGAATGTGCAAGTATTGCACATGCATGTTGGTAGCTAGGTGTATAAATATGTTCTTGGAGGCATGGTTTGAAAGCACTAATATGATGTTTGGTATGAATGCATACATGAAAAAGTTAAATTTGAAGCAAAAGTAGTAATTGCTATGGTTTGGGGCAAAATTACTGTCACTTAGCTTACCATGTTTTGAAGGGTATGATTTTTTTTGTTTGAATACTAGCTTGAAGAGGTTGTATACCTGTTAGCAACCCTACATGATTTTTCTATTTGAATGACAAACGACACTTTCTGTAGCTTCCTTCACCTCATATTATCATTTTGGGATGATTACTGGATTATAAAAGATGTTCAATAACTCTTTAAATTTTGCATTTTCATGCTTGATTCATGACTGAAAATATGAATCAAACATGAAAACTTGGTTTCGTATTATATTCCTATTCAAGGCATTATTTTAAAGGGTCATTGTGCTTGCATCTACTATATATTTAATATTTGAATGATTTTCCTTTTGAGTGTGTTGAATGTTGATATGATACTTATGTTGGTTTGCATTTGAATTATAAACATGTTTGTATATTTAAACCCTTTGCAAACCAACTATTATCAAGCTAGTTATGAGAATTAATTCACAAGTGGTATACCTTGTACTTGATCCTTTTGCTGGCGGAGTCAATTGATAAGCTTTACATTATGAGTTGAGGGTTTTTGTCATGCCTTGTATGCGAGGTTTTCATTACCAGAAATGCTCAAGCCTCAGTAACCGAAACCTCGATGTTCATACTATGATTGTGCAAGGGTTTCGCTTGGTTTGTTTCCATTTTATCCACTCAGACTTGTTCCTTTTACTCCTACCATCTAAACCCAGAGCTATCTTGAGTCGTCCCTATTACAGTCTAGTCCTATTTTTAATGGATCCTATTATTCGAATAGAGCCGAATGGATCTCAAGCATTGCTATCTCCTGATGATTTAGTCGAGGATTTGAAAGGTCAAGGCTAGGATGCCTTCATCAAAATGTTCAAAGGGTATAACCTTGATGTGGCTAAGGAATTCACACAAACATTTGATGGGTATAGGGAGAAAGTTGGAGACATCTAGTTGGAAGTAACTAAAGGGTTTGTCAGTGAAGCCACAGGGCTTCCATCCACTGGTCAGAAGTGGTTCAAGAACTCAAAAATTGAAGAAGTGCCCTAGAGCCTCTTCACGACCTCTAGAAAAATCAATTGTTGTGAAAAAGGTATCCATGTTTCTTTGCTTAAAGTTAGATGGCATGGTCTCCTGTCAATCCTTAAATAGTTTGTGACCTGTGAGGGTCATTATGGTCTAGTTTTTCTCTATCATATATGGTTGCTTATGCATTTCATAGGTTTTCATTTGAATGTGCCTTTCTATTTACTCAGAATCCTGTAAAAGATGTCTAAAAGGTATAAAAAATAGAGCCTCAACTCTAGTCTGTTTCACCACGGCTTAATCAAAATTCAATTAACACACCATTTGAAAACCATAGGCGATTGATGGGATGGATTTTTAGTGAGGAATGGTTTTTTTTATACTGTTTCTGTAGACGACCCTAATTTGGGTGAATCATTGGTAAAATAAGTCCGAATAATAAGCCAGCCACAAAACCCTTGGACGAAGTAATGCCCAATCAATTCCCACATGAGCAAAAGGCTGTAGGTTTTGAGTGGAGTGAGCCTCCTATGCCTAATTAGGATACTGGCCATAACGCCATTATGAAACCCTATGTCAACAAGTCTCACAAACAATCAAAACAAAAGCATGCAACGTTAGGGTTCCGAAATAAAAGAGTTGGTCAGTTAATTTCTAGGAAGTTGAGAAATAGAGTCAACCCTCATTTGAGCTCGATCGGCCCAATCAAGGTCAATGAGGTCTCAGATTCAGAAATTGAAGACTTCCTAACTTTAGAAGATCTAGATTGTCATAAATATGATCCTTCTCAACCATACGGCTTTGTTAATAATCTTCCACCGTGTCTCAAGGATAAAGGTGAGTTCACTGGTATCAGGCTTGGTCAAGGGCATGTAACAAGAAGTATTGATACAACCAGTCTCAATTGTATGCTCCATCAAAAGATCGTCTCTCGCGTGCAGTGTGAGGTCTGCCTACATTGGGTTGAATGATACTATGTTGATATTCCTATCCTCCAAGCATGGATTAAAACACTAACAACTCACAGTGAATTATTGACTAAAGAAAATTGGGACCTCAGAGCAAACGAAGAGAGACAAGCTAAACGTCTTAAGAAGACAGGCAATATTGTGATTAAAAATGCAGATAATGTTAATGCCATAATCAATTCTGAGCTATCTTGATCCATGTTTAGTCATTGGTTGAAATGGTAAAACGGTCTTTCCTTCTTATTACATTCATGTTACCTTTTGAATTAAATTGGTTTAAAATTGGATTTCTTTTGCCAATATAAGACTGGCTACATAATCTCTCGATTATGTAGCCAGGTCATTTTTATATAAAATTTAGTAATTCGTTGTTAATAAATTATCTAACTTGTTCCTATTTCGTTTTCAGGATATGGTAGATCTTGATGTTGATTTTATGAGGTGGAACATGTTCGATTTAGATGATTAGTATCTCTTTCCTGTTTATCTTGTAAATAAGAAAAAACTTTTATTAATTTTTGAAAAGAAACAATTCGGTTATGAGTGGCTGTAGGACCTCTATTTTTGTAATATTTTGATCTCATGAGATTTGATCTTGATCCAGGAGGCTCCCCGGGCTCAGAAAATGCTCAAAAATCAAAATTATCAGAATTGAATGAAACCAATTCCATTGCGACCATCTCATCGTGCTGATTCCAACAATATATTTACTTTCTCAAACGGGCTTTGTATGCAAGAGTTATCGTACTCTGACCATTTTCTCAAACAACTAAAAAACGTCAAAGGTCAAACTGGAAAAAAGTCGATGTTGACGTGAGCATGACATCACCAAAGACACCTCATGATGCTGATGTGGAAGAGACATGTGGCATCAGTTGACTGGGCAGATGAAAGATCCTATCAGAATTGGACACATGGCAAAGTTTGGTCCAATGTGGTGGTACCATGTGGCCCAAGCATGGGCAGCCACATGGCACCCAGTCAGGGTCGAATGGAAAGTTCAAAAATGTTTGGGGGTCAATGGGTTTTGAACCCACGACCACCTACCATAGTCCAAGTGCCTTGAAAAATGACCCAACACCATTGCACCCACATATGTTGCTTATTATATAAAACAGGTTTTAATTTATTTAAATTTCAAATGTTTGGTATGGCGCAAAAGGGAGGGGGCTGGGGCTAAAGCCCCAGGCCGTGGTATATTCTACCCATGCGACCACAAAACAGGCTTTAAGGCGCATGGGGCTTGGATAGGGCCTAGCCCTTGGATGTTGACGTATCCATATAACCACAAGTGCAAGTTTGAGGGGCCTATCCCTTAGGGCGCGGTCCATTATAGGCTGAGGTCCCATGCATACCGCCCCAAATCCAGGAGCTAGCGAAAGTATGAGCCAACACTTATCCCTTTGGGCTAGTGCTTGGCCATATGAGATGCATATGAACTGTTCCAAGGGGGCGCGCGCCAGCCCAAGGGGGATATACTATGTAATTTTTAGAAAAGTGTGTTTCTAACTATACAGTGTTGATTTTTGCTTGATATTATGACCAAAAAGTGGTTTTTTGAGGATTTTGAGGCCATTTGAAGGGGGATTTGATCCCAAAAAGAGGCCAGATCTTGAGGGAAGTTGGGATTCCTCATCTAAGCCTTAAAAAATATATAAACAAGGATTTTTGAAGCTGGTGGGACAACTTTTGATGCAGGAATTTGAAGGAGCAACTTGTAATATTTGGCCTTTTCTCATGATTTGAGAGGCATTTTTGCCATGTTTTTGAGAAGAGTTTGATGATGAATGCATGAATCTGAGCAAGGAGGTCTTTCACAACAGATATGAAGCATGTAATGTAACAACAAAGAGACTATGTAAGAGAACTTTGAGCATTTTAAAGAGCAATAAAGAGGTCCTCCACTTGGAAGCGGGCCCAGAGACGTAGCCAATGATTGGTGAACTCCATTATCGACTTCTTGTCTCTATTTGTCTTTCTGTTTTGTTGTTCAATTCTCTTCATTTGTAGCATGGATATTAATGGATGATCTCTTTATTCATTGATAAGCATCAAGTAAAAGTCACATTTGATATTCTGCAAACAAGATAATAAGTTTATGTATTTCACATTCTTAACAATCCAATGCAAAAAAGTACATTAAGCTAACTTGCAATTTATCAATAATACCTTCATTTTTGGATCAAATCCTATCCTAGGAGATATGAAGATGAGATTTCAAAAAGACTCTTTAAATACTCTGCATTTTTTAAATGAAAGGCATCTTGGTTTGGAACCAATGATGGAAGAATGACTTTCAGGACTTAATGGAACAACGTACAACATTTCGGCTTTAGTCCATTGTGAATGTTATTTCATTGATGTTTTTTTATTATTTAATATTGATATATTAATATGTCGTGTAGCTTTAGATTCAATGGCATGTTATGTTTTAGGATATTCATTCTATAAATATCGTTCATGGTTTGTTGTTCCAGATATTGTGATTGTGACTGTGATCATCATCTCAATTTGAATATCAGGATTTTTCTTTGATGTTTAGTTGATGAACAAAATGAATGCATTACATATGGATTTCTCTGACTGTAATCATTTGCAATCATAAGATCACATAATTAATATATGTTCCCTTTTCTATTCTTAAATCACGACTACCAATACATTTTTTGAATTTATTCAGAAAAGTTTCAGTATAAGTCTATTTCAGATTTATCTCGTAGGCATGGCAGCTGGATGCTCTTGATTCATATAGAGGCACATACACATTTAACGAACTAATATCAGGTTAGATTCTTGGCTTCTAATTTCTATCATTTTATGTATTAGTGAAACAAGAAAGTTTAGATCAGCTTTGACTATCTATACACCTGTGTTTCATAACTTAGTTAATTCAAGTTTTGTTAGATTTATAATTAGAAAATAGAAAATATTCAAATGTGATTTCTTTATCTGCTTCTCAAAAACGATTATTTTTACATTGATTTTGTAAGTTTCTAGTAAAACTTGCAACTTGTAAATTCTGTTCATAAGCAATATTTTTATGTTTTCTTTCTCTGCTGAAACACACTTATACATGTAATTATATTAGAGTTTATGTATATATTATTATTATTTAACATTAGTTAGTTATTCCTTTTCTTTACTTTAGGACCTTAGATTGGCTCACAGAGCCATTAAACTCGTCAAAACAGGTTACACCAAATGGCTTGGGTTATTTAGACAACCTCAGACTGGACCTGTTCTTCTAGTTGACGGCTTGTCAATTTTGCACGTCAACAATACCATGCTTCAGAAAGAGATAGTATGAAATACTGAAAAGGAAAGTGAGCAAGAGTGTTATGTTCTTATGAAAGAAGGAAATATACTTATGATCATAAAAATGTTCATGATAATGATTGTGAAAAAACATGAGATAGATTGATTTTAAGTTGAACATGTTACTGCCCTAGCCTAGGGGTAACTAAGGAGATGATGTCTCGAGGCCTGCATGTATCAAACATGGATTTTTGAGACCCAGGTGACCAACTGAGCCCACATTGAGCTGACATAGCCCCTCCTCTCCACCATAGGTCACCATTCATCATCAACAACATAACAACATCCACCACACCAGCTTGGCCCAGAAAGGACAACAGGTCTAGCTTCATGAGGTAACAATTCAAGTCTCGTGGTAAGTTCCACTTTAATAATTGAAGCATTTGAGCATGTCACATAGAGTCCTTTCTTGATTATGGACCATTTTCTTGGAAATTATACATTTTTCCTTATTTCACATCAATGGTTGACATGGTATCCTAGTAAATTGGTCACTCTCGAGAAAAGGGTTTCTACTAAGGGGTCTCCTTGGAGGGTCATCATACCATTCCTACTCATATTTACCACTTTCCACACTTCTTCCCCTTAGTTTCCTCATCTTTTGAGATTTTGGGTTCATTGACCCCAAGAAGGGCTTGTGCCTCATTTCATGGGAAGAAGGGATTGAAGGCCCAAAGGTGTTGTAGCTAGCACTATAAAAGTCAAAATCCATTATTTATCCTTCTAGATGCTCTCCCTAAGGTCCCAAGAGCCATTAAACACTTCTCCATAAAAATGAAGGACCTTTAAAAAGAAATAAATAAAAATGTCTTGCTTGATGGGGGAATGCATTATGATGTCCTTTAATATCCAGTGCATGTGACACTCAAAGTGTTTTAACTTCAAGTGGTATTTCGGTGCTCTTTTTCTTTCCCTTGCACATATCACTCAATGTTTGGACCATAAAAACAAGGAAAATAAAGGGTTTGGAAAAATCTTGCATTGGAAACGAAGGGATGCGACACATCGTCCACAAAGGCACCCATAAATGAGATGATATGAGCCCTTGATATGTTAAGAACCTCATTCCCAAAAGTACTACCCAAACACACCTCATATTCACTGCATGACCTAGAGAGGGTCCTCTTGGGAAACATTCCTTGACTTGGGAATTGGCCTACCCAATAGGGTACCATGACACCCCTCATGTATCTAAATTTGGTAAAGTTTATAAGGTCTTTGAGCATTTGTTTAATTTAAAAATGGGGGACTTAATGCACTTTTTTGTGTGGTTCTTTTATTAAATGTGGCTTACTTGGAATGATTCATATGAGCTGTGGACCGTTGGAGAGAATATTTTCTTGTCTTTGCAGGACCTTTCCCGGTGAAATCTATTCATGGAGGAACTAAGACACTTTGACCTTCATAGGGGCTTGAAAACCCATTGGATGGATGTTGTGCCCCACTCATTGGAGGCCTAGGATGATGAACATTTCACCTTGGGAGATGTCTCTAACACTTGGACGAGGCTCGAAAGCATGAAGAGGAGATGACGTCACCCTCCTATGCCCAAACATCACACCTTTAGAGAACGATATCACACTTTTGAGGGGATGTTTTACCATTTTAGTGCACTTGGTGTTGTTGTAGGTTTGAAGCCCCACTCTCTTTCTTGATTTGGGGATATTATGGCACATTTCTAGCATGACGTCCTAGCCTTTGGAGGCTTATATTCACATGTGTCACCTTGGAGAAGAGATTCATGGCCTTATGTGCCATCATTTTGTTATTTTTGGTCATTTTGTAGCCTATGTGGGCAAAAAGAGAAAAATGATTTGCTAATTAAGCATTGTAAATTTGGTTTTATCCTAAACTCATGGAGTTAATTGTAATGTGGAAAAACTATGACTTAGGTTTTCTTTTATAAATAGAGGCAAGTCATTTTTCACAAATATATAACTCATCACTTGATCATATTACTCTTGGACTGAAATTTAGTCCCCCTTGGATAATTCACTATCTCTCTTTTTCTTTTCAAAATGGATGCAACTCATGTCTATTGGAGTAATAAAGGCTAGTCACTTCTCTTGATGATCTTTCTTTGGAAAAACATTGATGATTGTTGGTAGTGAAGGGTTTCTTGCATGATATCTCTTGGATTTTGGTGAGTAATTTCTGCAATTTATTGTCATCTTGCTTGTTAAATTCAAGAAATATATCTTAAAACCCTATGAGGAGTAAAAGGGATTACACCCTCCACCAAAGTTTATTCTGATTTTATATTGAAGGGATATAAGGCTTTCTACAAGGAGTAAGAGGGTTTACACCCTTGTTCCAAGGCTTAGATAAAGTTTATTTCTCTAGGGAGTAAGAGGTTTTACACCCCTAGAAAATTATTAAACCCTAGTTCATCTTGGATTCCACACTATACAATTTGGAATGATTGTTGTTGGGTTTTAAAAGGGTTTAACTCTCAACAAAAATATCTTCTTCCTCTTTGTTTAGTTTTTCTTCCAAGGAAGATACTCCATTCACCCAATAACAAGGCACTAATCTTTTCATTGGAGATTGTTAATTGTTGCATTGTAAACATGGAAATTGAGATTTTGGAATTGTTCAAATTGGATTTGAATTTTACATACTTTAGACTCTCTTATGTTTCAAGGGCATATTAATTGGTCAAGTGGTTAGACTGATACTGTTGTAATAAACATTAATCTACATCCATAAGGGTTGCAACAAAACACTCTTTCTCATACAATTTCTCTACTTTTCTACCGCTAAAAATTGCTTGTAAGCTTTGATAACTAATCTATTGATAAAGGGATATTGTTTGGGTGGTTTACTTGCTAATTTTGGTGGTTATAATTTTCTGTTGTAGAAAAAGTTTTCTACAACCATAAGGCTGTCATAATTATTTGTTGATAACACTCTTTTACAACCCTCTTTTGACATCAAAATATTGGTTTAAGCATTGGAGTTTTTTTTACTAATTGCAAGCTTTATTGTCCAATATCATATGTTGATTTTGATGGTATAATTTTCATCCCTTATAGTTCTCTTATTGTTGATATATCATTATTCTATGCTGGAATTTTTGGACAACAAGGTTTCTTTGTTGATTTCCCTCTTGTCTGGGGGATTATTTTATCACATATTGTCTTGGTTTGGGTTGTCTAACATATGTTTTGAAGGTACTATCAATTGGCAATATTTCCTTGAATCATACTTGTCCGCCATCAAGCATCAATATTTTTTAATCATGACCTATAGGGGTGGTTCCTTCATCTCTTAGTCTCTCCCCTTGCAATCCCACAAGGGTCTCTCGAGAAGCCTCCCTTGTGCTATACTTGTCCACCACTAAAACGAGGGGGATATCTATTGAGGTGACAGTGATAGGTGTCCCTAGTTGTGTGACACACTTGTTGCTTAGGTTGGGATTTTCCAAAACTACAAACTATGTGATAAAAAAACATATGTGCTTATGTAAATTATAAAAGTGTACCAATTGTACACATGCTCACACAACATTGAAACCTATGGTTGAGTGCATGAAAGCACATTGTGAATGAAACTGATAGAATATATGCACATGTATGAATGTGTGGGTTGGATGCATTCCTATATTCTTTATGAAAATATTGAGTAAATTGGTGAAATTATAGATTTGTTACTAACTCAAGAGTTGAGATCATTTTAGGAGCTAATGGATACATAACAAGGAATTTTCATGCTGAAGTAGTCCCATGAGGATGGATTTTGGAAAGCCCCTATTGAGAGAAAAAATCGACGAAAATTAATGATTGATGAGAATTATGCAGTTGAATGTAGAGGCCTATGTGTATACGAATCCTAGATTACATTTTGAGGACACGCATATGTGGAGTACATGCATATGCTAAAATATTAATAATTCTAATTTTATTTGGTTAATGTGTAGAATACACTTTGTTGTAATTGAACTCATGAGATAACCATGATGTTTGGTATGCTATTTCATCCAAGGAATATGGGATCCCTAAGTAAGGAAATGTCAAGATGAACTTGACTGGAACTGCTAAGGAAATGAAGCAGCCAAATCCAGAAAGGAATGGAATCCAAAGGCAACCCTAGAGAAAAGAGTAAAATTCTTTCCACTTTAAGAACTCTGGTCGATTTAGTAGTGTTGTGTGCTTTTAAAAGAAACAAAAACAACTTGGTAAAGAAAATGAATCAATGTAAATTCTCCATTGAGTATCATGGTCAATGCCATGTTATGTCGATGGCAGAAAATCCATGGAAATAACTTAGCTAAGCTAAAAGTTCCAGGTTGTGTAGAGGATTTGGAAAAGGGAGAATTCCTTCACTCCTCTCTTGTTGCTATTCATATTTATCTAGATTAGGAATATGATATGCAAATATGTGTGATATATCTTATGAATAATGATGTTGATAGCTATATAAAAGTAAAAATTGTTGAAATATTTTATGTTTCACTCATGAACACATTGTGAATAATGTGGTAGAGTGAAAAAATACATGCTAGGACATATCTAATAATGCTTTACGATCTAAAAGTGTTATGGAACACACATTGTGATTGGCGTGACAATTGATATGACTATCATGATGATTTTTGTATGTAGGAAATATTAGATTTGATGAGGAGACAACTGTCAATGGTGTACAACCTCGTGCAGAGGGAAAATACAAGAAGTTATTGATTGAAGAATTGATGAAGGGACCCTATGAATTACCATGAAGCACCAATGATGAAGTAATATCAGAAAGGTTGCTGGAAGCTAGGAATGTATATAAATTTATCGCTCCAAAGTAGCATGTATTCCGAGAGGAGTTGGGTAAGAATTCCTTTGGAAATTGCTTATATCTTGGTGATATATTCACAATTATGATTTATTGTATGCATTTAATTGATACCCAAGTAGGGTATGATTCAGGAAAGAAAACTCGAATGACAGGGGAACACAATTCTAGTAGGAAAGGATGGTTAGAAACCTTGTGTTGAGTTCATGAAAATATGCGTCATGAATGCATTTATGTGACATTTTAATTTCATGATTTTGTTATGATTGGTTTTGACATCATAACCAAGTCAAGTTAGGAGACATACTCTTGTTGTGACAATGAGTGCCAATAAATTTATTTAGGTAGTGAGATGATTGGTTGATTTTTCCAATTCACCATGGTGGAATTCCCGACATAGATGTGTGGTATTCTGGAGGCAATGTAAGGATGCATTGTGAAAATGTGACCATGGGTATTGGCACATTGGTTTAGTTTATTGTGATGTTTGATTACATTATGAAAATCTTGGCATGATAAATAATGCATATGCGGGGAGTGATAATTTCACTCCATTTCATATTATTGATAGGTAAGTATTCAATTGTTAGTATATACAATTTAAAATCACTTATCAACCACTGTAATTGTGCAATGAAGGTAGAATGTGCATGAAATAATAACAACCTTCTTTGTTGAATGCAGGTTGACAATTGCAGGAAGGATGATCTTGGATATGAAAACAGTGTAATTCCATAAGGAAGGTCAATGTATGCAAGTACAAGAGCCAAAATCTTGTGAGAAAAATATCTCATACTTGTGGGATTTGAGTTCCTATATAGAACAAATCTGAAAATTGAGAAGTGGATTTTGAAATCTGTGGGAAGCATATTTGAAAGATTTCTAATTGAAATTTATGATAGTATCTCACAGATTACTATATGTATGTGATACATGTGAGATGACAAATATGTCCTAAAAATACAGATGATGGTTGTTGAACTGAAAAGCACCAAAAATAGGCTACTATTGTGATGCCAAAACCCTATGAGATGCCATGATTTCCACTGAGATGTGTTATTCTATGTTAGAGAAAGCTAGAAGGATGCCTTGGTTGTAAGACCCTATAAGTATCTGTACTTTTCTTATGAAAGGACACCTGGATAAGATGGGTCATTTGAGGAACTGTTTAGTATAGAAGGGGATGCATGAGCCTGGAGGGTGAGTGACTGCAAGGAAGAGGAGACTTGAATAAATAGCATGACAGCTGGGATCATGAGCACATTGGGTACGTATGATAAAAAAGTGAGTTGAACTCTAACCGCCGAAGCCATATGGATGCAGATACATGATAAAACATATAAGTATTGTGTTGAAAAGCATAGTTTATCCTGAGTTATGAACATCAATGAAATATTTATACATGTTATTGGATAATTGTTGTAGGGATGTGATGAACTGCCAAAAGTTTGGAGGTGGAATAGGTTGTGAAGAAAATGACCATGTTGAAGTAGTTGAAGGATGAAGACATGGAAAGTGTTGCTGAGAAGAGAAGAGAACAATGAGGATGGTGTTCATTTTAATGGGGGGGATTGTAACACAATCATATTGAACCTTGATTAAATCCATAATACATTATTATTAGTGATGGTTTTATCTCAACATAGAGATACTATTACCATGCCATAGTAATCTAAATAATGAAAATGTATTATTATTTAATATAGAAAATCAATCAGTTGACTAAAGGGTGGAGCATTAGTACTTGACATGAAAACCTCATTGTATATAAAATGGTTCACTCCCACCTTTACCATACTATTGTTGATACCTTCACTAAATAGTTATTCAAATAAACACAACTTGTTTATTTTTAAGTGTATCACTCAAATCAATGCACGATATCATAAAATTAAATGATATAGTGAAAAATACTTCATTTATGAGATACATAGACTTTTTTTGTTATATATATATATATAATAATGAAATTGTATTATTGTTTAATATAGAAAATCAATCAGTTGACTAAAGGGTGGAGCATTAGTACTTGACATGAAAACCTCATTGTATATAAAATGGTTCACTCCCACCTTTAGCAGACTATTGTTGATACCTTCACTAAATAGTTATTCAAATAAACACAACTTATTTATTTTTAAGTGTATCATTCAAATCAATGCACGATATCATAAAATTAAATGATATAGTGAAAAATACTTCATTTATGGGATACATAGACTTTTTTTTGTTATATATATATATATATATATATATATATAATTTTAAGGTCACAACCAAGCGAGACACCAAATTGGTGTATGAGACCCCCTTGTTTGTAGGACAAGGAACCCCCTCTATGTAGTGATTTAACCGCTAAATTCTACGGAGGTGTTCAAACCCTATCCCCCTTTGGATTTGAAAATGTGACCTCCAAGGAGGAAACACATGTTCTTAACCATTAGGCCCACTCAGTTTGTACTATGCCAAACTCCAAACTCCATGTTGAACACAGAAGGAATTACACATCTCCCAGATATTTAGGGATAAGCCTTATATGTGTGTGTGTGTGTGTGTGTGTGTGAGGAGAATAACCACATTATCAAATATAATGTTTATATTCAAATATTTTATTTATGGATGACATTGAAATATTTTTTAAATGCTACGTGTCAACTTCATGTTGAGTACATAAGTAATTACACATCTCACTCATACTGGGTTGTAAAAAGCATCACTCAACACAATCAAATGGAATAAATAGATGAGATACAAGTTTTGTATTTAATAGATTATCAATGACATGTGTATAGAAAGGTTATTTTATATTTTAATATTTGATATAAATGAAAGTATAAAATTTTGTGCAATGTCTTAATAAAGTAATTTTTTTATATGTCACATTTTTAATGAAACAATATTCGTTTACATGATCAATGAGATAATGGTGATATCTACCCACCATGTATGCAATAACATTCACAATGTGATTCATTTGATGCCTTCTTATTTTTTCCATAAAATCCTTTTGACCTCATGGTCATTAAAAATGCACACTCTTCCATTGAATGATTTCTTCTTTCAACAATTTGCTTAGAATAATTGCATATGAATGTCTATAAGTTTTTTATTGCGAATTGGTAGTACATGTAATGAAGAAAACAATCTGCCATGAATGGTTGTTACAAAATATTCTACCTCCTCTATTATGCTCTAATATCCCACTCCTATATGATCTACCTAACTATGGAACAAATACAATATTAAAAGAATGGAACCCACTCCCTTCCTAGTGGACCAATATTTAACATAGCCTGATATTTGTCTAGGGTTAGGGTTAAGATTGTTTGCATGCCTCAACCCTCAATTAATGTTAGGGCTTTGGACCCTCTAGAATATTCTTGAAATCCCACATATGACTAGCCCCACGTGAGTGAGTAATGGGGGATGACATGGCATTCACTCGATAAGATGGTGGTCAATAGGGTAGGTCAACATGCAAGAGGTATAATTTTTGTGTATGAGCTCTAATTGAGGTGATTTTCACATAGTTGGAAATATTTCGGTGTGTAAAATATCATTGAGTTTATGAGAGCTATAATTGTAAAGTTTTTACCCCAAAAAAGTGTCGTTTGATGCCCCAAGCTAGATCTAAAAGGTTCTAGACCCCAAACCACCAAACTAGGGTCCACCACTATAATGGGCCCTACAAGCCAATTCCTCGAATTTTTCCACCTAGAAAATACTAAGATAGCTGACAAATTATAGAATGATCCATCCCAGATCAATTTCTCTATTCATTTTATTGATTTGAGCAATGATCTGATGAATAATTGAACAACTATAATCCCTTTTGTTGAAGAAGATGAGTAAGGTTCTTACTAGACATGGGATAGAGTGAGATGCAACAAATACCAATTATGAAAAGATGCCAATTCTTTCTTGGATCAAAGTGCCCACATATAAATAAATCGAACCAAGCCTCTCTCATATTTACAAAAAGGGTATCATCCCATCCCAATTCTGGCTAAGCATCTCCTTTTAACACCAAATATTTTTCAACTATATAAATCTATTCTCTACACAAGAAGCTACAAACTCAAGAAAATGTTGTTAATGTTGATAAACAATGTGGTTGGTTTCATGTGGAGAGACAATTGTGGAACTAGATATCACAACTATATCGTACGATATTTAACCATTTATAACTACAAATGATAAATAATCAAATCATTAATGT
Source organism: Picea glauca (assembly GCA_000966675.3). Taxonomy (NCBI): domain Eukaryota; kingdom Viridiplantae; phylum Streptophyta; class Pinopsida; order Pinales; family Pinaceae; genus Picea; species Picea glauca. The sequence continues at coordinate 64,353 of JZKD02S1357033.1, read as the reverse complement.
AGGTGGTTTGAACTAATAGTGAGCCTTGTGCACTTGGGAATATATTTACTTGGTCAGATATAATCACTAATTAATAGTGGGCCTTGTGTAGTTGGGTATATATTGACTTGGTTAGATATCATCATTGACACATTTTTCTAGATTGACATGGTCAACTCTTATTACTAAACTAGTCATTTGTGCCAACCCTCTACATTATGATGTGTCTTTGACGTCGACCATTGAACCACCATTGAGGTGGTATATTGAGACATATGTTGATTTGTTCGTTGAGTTGAATCCAAGTAGATCAAGCATGGACGTTTCAATGTTGGAATGTTGAAAAACATGCAATGATTTAGAATAAGATGTTAGTGCTAATCACATAAGATGGTTGTGAGACACACTTTGATGTCCACTAGTGACATTGTTATGGCACACTAAATATTAAAATGTTTTTTACCAAAACTATAAATGAAAGTATGCATAAATCTTGAAAAACTACATACAATGATAGGCATACTAACATGGTAATATGAATGAGTTTCATACATGTTATATCAATAGGTGATTTCTATATCCCATTATAAAAGGGTTTGTAACGTTTATCTTGTGTATGTTCTATGTATAATGCTTATGTGGCCAAAAACATTTATTCATATCTATTTATGTTTAATAAAAATAAATAAATATATAAATAATATATATGGGTTTTTAGAATCTCAGTGGGTTAGGTCAAGTGGATGAGTGTTGTTGTTTTCTCGAATGAGGTTTCAGGGTTGAATCCCTAGCCAGGAGCCTGTATAGGGCCTCACTTGATGTCCCCACTGGGTTAGGCCCGTAATCCGGTCGAATGGTTTACCTCGTTTACCATCCATGAAATGTGGGGAAGTACTCAAGATTTTCCCATGCTCTTTTCCGAGGAAAAAAAATACGGGTTTTTAGAGATGGATCGAGGGTTTATACATTATCCTAATATGTAGGCGACCAAGTGGTGGATTGAGTGTGCGGGGAGGTCACCTTCATGGATAGTTACTCACCCTTAGTTGACTATTCATATGCTATTGAGTCAGAGGAGGGGATCTTTTACATTCCTCGTTTTCTAGGTGCTCGTGCTTCTGGGAATGCACTAAGGTATATTCAACCATGGTAGATGGCTCCTTTATTCCAATCTCTATACCATGTCAGATTCCTAACAATCTTAGTTCGAGATCAATGGTGGTGGGATCAGATCGTCCGGTGGTAGCTGAGGTCATAACTCCCAAGTGTCGATAGGATTTATTGTTTGAGGGGACTATCAAAGTTGGAATTGTTTCAGATATTCATTGTTTTTCTTCCCAAACACCTCCTTCTCATGTGATTTTTGGAATAGAATCGATGCTCAGCGGTGATGAGGCATGATGTTTCATAGGAAAGAATCTCTATATTGATGAAATCCAAGGTGGAGGTATGGATTTGGGTCTTTTTCCTCCACAAAAACACAAATGTGTGGTGAGATCTCAAGGGGGTGGACTAGCCTCAGTGGTGGGTAAGGACATCAAGGTCACCCATATTATGAAATTGGAGGTTTGTCTGTTGGTTGGTAAGTTCAGTGGTTGGTGCTTTTTAGTAAGCTCTATAACAGATTGGATGGATGTTTTCTAGAAGCCTCGTTTGGGTTATACTCAAAATGGGTTCAAGGCAAGAGAATGAGAATTCACTATAGGCTGAGCTATAGTAATGATAGGTGCCTCCAACACTACAACCATTGTTGTTGCAGGAATCGAAGGGGTTCCATTAACTATAGTAGGTGTGGGATTCGAAGGGCTCCCAGTGTTCTGAAGACTAGGTTCAGTACTCATCCTTGTAGAATCACAAGTCTGAATAGTGGAGGTGTGTTTACTATGCCTAATAACTCTATACCTTTTAGAAGCAAAAGACTCGAAATCCGGTGGTAATTGTAACAAGCGATGGGACCGATGGGGATGCTGGTACAAATCCACGATGACTTAAGACTCTAAAGATGAAAAATAAATCCTAAGGCCAACTAGTAATAAAAGAGCACACCAAAAGTCAAACGACCAATATTCACACAAACAGGGTAAAGTGGCTGAAAGTGGCCTCCCTCCCTAAATAAGGTATGTCTCGCCCAAGAGGGGCCTGAGAGTCTATGATAAATATCAAAGGTAACATAATCAATTATAAGGGCCCTCATGGGATTAATAACCAGTCGGTCAGATCCCCCTGGAGAGGTAATCCTCCATAAAGGTTGTGTGTTGTCCGACCCTTATCTGACCTAGGGCACCTGTAGAATAACCCCTGCAAGTAACCTATGTTGCACCTAGGTCAAGCAACTAATAAACCAATGTATAATTGATGCACATGCGAGTAGTCGTAAGTCAGGTCCACTGTATGGGCAGGGTAGAAAAGCTCGAAACCTTGAAAGAACCACCTCTCACGGAGGTAAGGGCACTAACAAGATCCCCAGATACGAATAGATCCCTAGAAATATCTCTGATGCTAAGAAGGTATCGGGGGGATATCCCTTCAACCAACCTCGCATGGCCTCGTGATTAACTCTAGTGTGAGAGGAGCCTCCTGATATTACCAATTATACAATGGATTTCTCCACTTCAGACACATATGTTGAATTAATTGCCTTGGAGAAGTTTACTCACAAAATTCTATTCCAAGGCACTAAATCCTATGCTAGTTTGTGTACCCTAGAAAATAAAATCGTGACTAATCAATTTTAAATTATAGTGTTAATTTTAGTGGTTGTGCTTACTCAAAAAGGTATGGTAGTGAAAATCATGATGTTATGACTCAGCAAGAAAAGTAAATATGAATATAATGCAACGTCCTGACTTCAATTTTCAATGAATGATATGCTTCTCAAAACAAATGCAATTTTCAATTTCAACTCTGCAATTCTGAAAAAAAAAATGCAATCTTTCATTACATGCACTAAGCTAATGACAAAGACTCAAAAGACCAAACTTCCAAGCAATGCAAAATTCCTAATATTTTTGTATTTTAAATATAAGAAAAATGAAAATGCATGGATTGAACAACAACTTGATATATAAAACTCTACTATGTATAGAAATATACAACTCAAGTAGGATACCAAGAAACAAGACATCCAACCCAACGTACAAGGACAATCAAAATGAAAAGGTGATGAGAAAGACTCCGTCCAAAAATTCAACCCCATAAAGGTTTCTTGTCATCCCACAAGCACTTAACAGGCACTACAAAGACCCAAGAAGACTCAACAAACATCAAATCCCACCCAACAACCACCAGACCCAACAAACAAGCAAAGAAAGTTGATGTATGTGACTATTCAAGGAAACAAAGCATATGTACGCAACTTGCAGAGGGACAACCTGCGTATATACGTGACTATCAAGCCAAAAACCGCGTATATGTTTCAAAAAAAAGGCTAGGCAAGGGAGAAGGATGAAAAAACTCAGACCCAGAGTGAACAAAGGTTGTCAAGCAATGATACTGAAAGAAACACAATAGGAACGAGATCAATCTAAATATAAAAGTACTCCAAACCCTAATAAAGAAGATTCAATCCTGAGTATGGTCGCCAATTCTGTTATGAGGAAAATCTCTCTATGGCTAGGGTAAACCACAACATACGAAAATGATTATAGAAATCAACTATATTCTCAAATATGTTATGTAAACAAATATATTATCAATACAAGATAGTAGGCCTACCTCGTCCAGACGTTCGATGAAGTCCACTGTTGACCACTTGACCCAAAGGAATATACCTGAAACTAGTCCTCAATAACCAAGAAAAGAAAGCATATGGTGATATTATATGATGTTATCACATTCAATAACATAATCCACTAATAAACATGAAAAATACACCCATGGAATAATAATTCAAATATTTGCAAGATATCAATTGGATGGGAAAAGAGTATTTCTATTAATATATGATCAGCGGAAGTGAAAATGTTACAGACTTTCATGTCGGCACGGTTCTGAACCGATAAACTAAGTTCCTTCCAACTGGGCCTCCACCACTTCAATCGTCCAACAAAGGCAAGCTCATAGAAGAGAGACAATGAAGTTCTTAATCAAATAAGGGAAGAGCTTGGGGGTTGAACACTGTGTTCAGACTTAAAGGAAAAAATGATGTAGACTCAATATGAATTAAATAATTTCTCTAGAATAACTTTTCTCTCAAAGTTGAATTCTTTCTCCTCTTTTACATAGCTTCGAATTGGCCCATTTATAGCCTTCAAATGGAACTGAAGGGCCGATTCGAGGCGTTTCCAGTATATCGAAGGCCAAGGATCACAAATCTCCCATCGTGACATGGAAACCTGACTCCATTTTTCATTTTTTGGCACAAATCCCAATGTACATAGGTTGTAGTGGTGTAGCCTATGTATACGCATGATGTATAGTAGGCAAGGTGCGTACATGTGGAAAAATATGTACTTTTATCTCTAGGATATACAAACAGGGATGATAAGTCTACATAGGGAAATGGAAAAAGGCCTTATGTGTAAGATTGCATAGGCTGAGGAAAATATTGCTATAACAGATGACCCCTAATGTCTGAGGTCAGAGGAGTATCTGCGATGGCCGAAATACATTATAAACAACCCAGAAGTGGAGTGATGGGGAACCAACTGGATGAACTAAATGCTCATTACATTCCGCACTGACTTTGCATACGTGGCTGCCAATTTGAATTACACTGCAGTTCCATATGAAAATATACCAAATAACCATTTGTGGCCATGAATAGGCAAATACAAATACGGTTACATGCCAAAGGATATAATAATCATGAACAAGGACCGGTAGAACCAGTCTCAAAACCAATCTAAAGATATATGTATACAATGGAGTACAATCTGATCTCCCATGATTATTGAAGTCATATGGGTACTGGTCCAATGAAAAGGAAGCAACAACTCAAGAAAGTTATGACTTCATATTGATGTCTTCAAGTCTTCTACACAATCCGCCAAGGGTGCAAGTCTACATCATGTGAATAAAGGAGTTGAGGTCGAACACAATGAGACATTGTTATATTACCAATCATTGAGGTATACTGTTAACAAAAGCTAGACAACCTACTGATAATTGAAGTAGGTATCAAGGCACCGAGTACATTCTTACAAGTGTGAATAAAGGAGTTGGTGTCGAACACCTGAAGAATCCATCGATCATGAGACATTGATGTATTCCCAACTATTGACAGTAAGAGAACTTGCCACTATTGACTGCAAGCCTCAAGGTATTTATAAGATTCCAGGTCTTGTTTCTAGAGTAGATGAGATGAAGTTGATGGAAGGAGACCCGCTGAAAGGAGAGCATTAAGGAATCTCTCATCATCCAACATGAGGAACAAAGCAGGATCTTCATGATTTGGAAGAAATCAGACGAAGAACATGTTCATGAACCAACGAACTTGTGCATATTTCGCGTGTGCCAAGTGCAAGCGGTACACGAAAAAGACCCTCTGAATAAAAACCAATCAGGAAAACTATTGACAAAGGCAAGTAAACCACCAATAAGGCTAATGGAATCCAATATACTACACAATTCCCAATGTGTGAATAGATGTCTTTCCGTCGAACAAAAGGGAAACCACCCAGTTAACAACCAATGATGAAATGTCGACTGTTGGGTTCAAGGTTACCTACCAATGATGAAAGTAGGACCATGGTGCATGATAGGACTACAATATCATGTGATTCTGAGGAAAACTGAGGGTATCGCCGACATGCAAAGTCAAGAGATCTGAGGAATGGATGACACAGGTTGATAGAATTCCTTTGAACAAGAGCATGAGACATATGGAATACTTCAGAAGCATAGACTCGATGATGAAACCATGAGATGCAGGATACATCAATGATATTCTTCATCGATATTGGAAGAGTAACCAGTTGGTATAGAAGACTCTGTAACGAGTTCAACTTCCTAAGGCCATGCTAAACCCAAAATTATGGTGACAAATGGACTCAATAACGGTGTGCTCTGTTCAAAGGTGACACGACTGCTGCCAATATAAGATAATACTCCCTTCCCACCCGTCTTTTTTTTTTTTTTTCATCGACAAATGAATGTTATGATACAGAGGAGGAAACGAGTGTTGCAAGTAAGAAAAACTAGTTCCAGCAATGAAACATATCTATGCTCAATGCAAGGAGATGCATGTGGGAGATGGACACTCAAGGGAATGTTCCCTCCTAGGTATAGGGTGTCAAATTGCAAAGGATATAAATGAGGCTCTTCTTGGTTGAGGATGCAAAACTATTGAGGAAAATGGTTTATAACGTAAAGCGAGAACTAGCTATAGGCTCAATACTACAAGAAAAGGCATGAGATGCAATCACAACTTAACACCAAAAAATGTTATTTTTTATGACATTTAGTGTACTTGGTGTGAAAAAGGAATAAACCTGTGCCAAATAGATGTCCTTTCAAATCCAATTTACAAGTGTGAAAGAGACAAGTTCACTCAACAATCTTTTTGCTTTTTGAAGATGAGTTGGAAAAGAGCTTAAATTAAACTCGGTTGGGAGTCCTCTAGGTAGAAGGAAACATGTTTATGAGTGAGAAATGAGGCTCAACATAAATTCATGTATTAACTATAAGGGACTCTCGGTCCTATGGAAAAAATCTATGCATGGGCACCAAATGAAGCAGGGGATCTAACTAGGGCACCCATGTTTGGTAAGTCTTTACCACTTGATAATGACACGTCTTATAGCATATGGGAGGTTCTGTGTTGCAACAAATGGGTTCGTACCTAAGGCATAAAAGTGACAGTTATAGGATAATGCAAAAATCCATGATGGAATGTATACCTATCCTATATGTTGGGTAGTGAAAATACCTGCCTGTGGTTACGAACAGTCAACATAACGTTGAAATCCGCAAGAATCCCTGGTGAAAACTACAAAAACCAACTCAATCCACTGTTGTATTAGTCCATTAGGTGAAAAAATGACTCGAAACTATAGAAAGTGGGTAAAAATTGTTATAAATAGTAACAAAACCAAAAATTACTACGTCATTTTGACTTTTTACCCAAATAGTGAAAATTGGACCAAATTACCTCCGATGTTCAACTGGTGATTGCGGGAGCATTAAGAGGAGAAATCAGAAACTGTCTGGACCAAGTAACTCCTCTTCACCTCCTCTTCCTCTCTAGTGAATTAAAATTTTAAATTAGGTTTCAAATTTTAAGTAAATTAGGATGCAAATTGGGTAACTCTGTGTATGCGGGCTACCATTCATCAAGTCGTGTATACGTGAGGTTATACATGCATGTGAAAAGTACAAGAAGCATATACTCATCCCTATATGCGATTGTAAATGAAGCATTCCACGTACAAGTCCGTAATCAAATATTTCTATGGTTTCTAATTCAAAATTTGACTTTTCTTTGGCATGATGGTGCTAGAATGGAGGGAAAGGGAGCACGAGGAGGTAGATGTTGTTTTGGACAAAGATCCGGGGGCTCAAATGGCTTTGAAAAGATGTGGCTTATATAAATTTTGGGCACTAAAAGGGATGAGGTCCCAGGTGAGGTTGCTTGATATTATTTTGGATTACTGGGACCTTGACAGTGAAAGATTCAACCTCGATGGGAAACCATTGATGATTGAAGTAGAGGATATCTACTTTTTGACTGGATTATCATGTCGGGGTGAGGTTGTAAACCTAAAATCATGGGGACTAGGGAGCAGAATGAAAATAGAGGAGTACATAGACACTCACTATGTAGCATAGACTCCTAAGGTCGAGATTCAACTCCCCATTCGAGCAATAAACAATCTCAGCCTCAAGTTTTTTGCCCTCGTGTTGACCAGGATCACAGGATCGGCCTCGCTGCATCAAGCATCAAGGTCATTCATGTTATTTGTTTTAGAGTGCTTGAGACCCATAGTATATGATTGGTGTACCTCACTACTCACTAATATGAAGAGTCAGTTGACAGAGTGCAAACAGGGTAGCAAGAGGAACTTTGAGTTCACCTCTATCTTATGCAGTTTCTTCTTCGAGCGGGTTCCAGGTTTGGGACCTAGAGTCAATATTCTTCTGAGAAGACCTCATGATCTATCCATGGCATGGTGGACCAAGGTAATGAGATGGCAGGGGGGAGGTAGGGTGCCCACACCCTACAATGAGGATTTATTCTACTGGTGGCAGCGACAGGTCATTTCTCGGGATGACTACCCCTATGTAGGTATCGACTTTAGAGGGGACCTTGACATGCCACTCCCACCAGGGATAGCCTACGAGGACATAGGTATGTCAAATGCTTTTAAATATTTCATTTTTTTGTTTTTTTGTATAGTAGAACAAAAATATTTTTGGATGATGCTTAAGTACTAACTAGACACTTATGTGATGCAGACGTGGGTCCGCTACAGCTAGACAGGCTTCCTAGACATTTTTGGAGGCACTGGGGAGATGAGGCAGTGAGAGGAGAAGATGAGAGAGTCCTTGAAAACGTGCAGGGCAACCTGTCTCGTTTGACTCATAGGATTCTGATGGTTCAAGTAGAGGATCTGTCGGAAGCCATGCAACGACAAGTGGTTGGTGTGCCCAATGCTTGGAAGCGACTCTTTCGACATCTCACAAATTTTGTAGTTTGTTACCATGACACATATCTGGCGCCACATGCGTAGATGTCGTGGATATTGTAGTACCGGCTATATATTTGTATTGAGGATGTTAGCCCCAATTTTGTACTATAAACACCATCTTTTTTGAAATATATATAAAATAGGGATCTTCAGCTTTAGTTATATTTACAATGTGTACATTGATGAGATTGTTTTCATTTCTTTAGTTATGTGACAAATGCTAATCTAAAATGAAATTAGCATAAGAATTAGATACATGATTAGATCTCCTAGGAATGTGATAATAAGTAATAAAATCAAACTGTCATTCTAAAATATGTACCTATAGGAATCATCGGAGTAAAGTAGGATCACACACACACTAACTATCATTCAACTGACATACTACTAACTAAGAATCTAAGTGAACCTCTAAAGAGAGAATACCATGTGATATAACATCACGCAAAAGTTCTATAACGACCCTATATTCGGACACATTATTTGTGGATGGCCCTAGACATACGCCACCTAAAGACACCAGTAGACCCTCGGGTGAGTAAACCACCCAAGCGATGGAAGCCAAGTTCCGTGTATGACGACTGGCTCTGCCTGCGAATCCTAAGTAGACCGAAGACTCCATTGACATCTACCAACCAAGAGAAAACTTGATAAGCAAGATGAAGAAGAAAAGAAAGGGAAAATATACATACACTAAATTACATTAGCATACAAAGAGTTTTTCCCAAGCTTGGGGCTCAAGCATAATATATTTTCAAGTAGATCCCATTCCTGTGCTTGACCAACATATTTCCTTCATAATATTCTAACTCATAGGCTCCTTTTTCTAAGACACGTTGCACGATATAGGGACCGTTCCACATGGGTTTAACCTTGCCTACCCCCAATGGTTTTTTGGCTTGATCATACAAGAGGACCAAGTCACCCTTAGTGTACAACCGAGGATAGATAGGATTATTGTATTGGACCTTGACGCGTCTTTTGTTCACCTCGATAGCCATAGAGGCGTCTCGACGTTGCTCGTCAAGACTATCTAGGTGTACAAGGCATCGCTCGAGATCAGAAGTGTCAGGTAGGAGCGCGACTGCCAACTTAAGAGAAGGGATTTCAAATTCAATAGGTAATATCGACTCCACACCATGTACTAATTGGAAAGGGGAAACTCTGATGCCAGTCTTGACCGAGGTTCGGTATGCCCAGAGTGCGAGATATAGCATAATGTGCCAGTCAAACTTACTCTGGTTGACAATTTTATGCAAAATGGTCTTGAAAGACTTGTTGACGACCTCTACTTGTCCATTTTACTGGGGGTAATAAGGACAAGAATTACCATGTCTAAACCCCAACTTAGATGCTAGTTCTTCCATCATTTTGTTCTGAAAGTGACTACCATAATCAGTGACAATCTCACTCGGGATACTGAACCGGGCGATAATTTGGTTGAATACGAAGAAGGCGACAGTCTTCTCCTCAGATTTAACTGTAGGCATGGCCTCAAAACACTTAGTAAAGTAGTTGATGGCCATGATAATGTGTTGATTCCCCCAGTCGAAGTTGGGTTTCAATCCACGAAGTCCACCCCCCACTTGGTGAAGGGACTGACAGTAATGACTGGGTGAAGAGGGGCTGGATGCGAGTGAATTTTCCTAGTGAACACCTACAAGGGGTGACACTTCTTAACCATTTCAATACAATATTTAAAGATAGAAGGCCAGAAATAACCAACTCGCAAATTTTTTTGGGTTATCGCAAGCCCGAATAGATGACCACCACAAGCCCCATTGTGGCAATCGTTTAAAATTGACTCAACTTCCCTATGAGTTAAACAACGACGTAGGATATTGTATATTCCTTGGTGGTACAAAGTGTCATTGATGATAGTATAATTCTTAGCTTGGTATCTTACACGCCGTCGATCATATTGCAAGAGATGCTGAGGGAAATTCAAAGCTTGAAGATAGAGAACAATGTCTCCATACCAAGGTTCAGACAACAAGATAAGAAAAAATTGTTTGTACACAAACGAATCAACATGGGTAACATCATCATCTAATCATGGAAAGTCGGATATTAACTCTGTGAAAACTAGTGATTTCTTGGAATTCGCAGAAGCAAAATCGAGATCAAATTCTTGTAAAATGACAATCCATTTATTATATTTCCCCCCTATGATACGCCTGGTAAGGAAGTATTGAAATGGATTGACATTGGAAACCACAGTAGTCTTGCAAAGAAATATATATTGACTTAAACGTTGGACTGCATGAACAATAGCCAAAGCTATACTTTCAACATGAGAATAATTAAGCTCAGGACCGACTAATTTTCAACTAAGATAGTAGATGACATGCTCACGGAGCTCATCATCCTCCTGAACCAAAACCATACCAATTGTCTCCTCGGACGCGGTGATATAAAGAAAGTAATACCTACTGTGGTAAGGAGACTTCAGCAGAGGCGTCGATACCAAGGCTTTCTTCAAAGAATCAAAGGACTCCTAGGCTCACTCATCCCAGATGAAAGGGGTGTTGTTCTTCAAAAGACACATGAAACCCTTAGTGATATTGGCATAGTTCACTATAAACGGACGTAAAAATTTATCTTTCCCCTATAAACCTTGAAGTTGTCTAATATTGCATGGGGGAGGCAATCAAAGTATTGCCTCAACCTTTAACATATCTACCATGATCCCAATCTCGAAAACTAGAAATCCCAAAAGACGACCACACCTAACGCAAAATATGCACTTATGAGGGTTCAACTGGATTCTATAGTAACAACATCTTTCAAAAAAAATCTGAAGGTGCGTAGAGTGATCCAATCTCTTACGAGAGTGAGCAGCGAGATCGTCAAGATAAGCTTTGACTATATGCTTAAGATCGTGAAAAGTGAAGGTCATTGCATGTTGGAAGGTTGCTCCAATGTTTTTAAGGCTGAAAGGCATTTTCCGGTATGCGAAAGTACCCCAAGGACAAATAAATGTTGTCTTGTGTTGATCCTCAGGTTTAATTTGAATTTGGTTATATCCTAAAAATCCGTCCATAAAAGAAAATACTTCTCTTCCCACACACTCGTCGAGAATCTAATCGATGAAAGGTGTCGGTAAGTTGTCTTTAGGACAAGCTTTGTTCAGGCCAGGAAATTCCATGCATACACAAATGGTTCCTTGCTTCTTATTCACAGGAACATGATTGGATACCAATTCAGTCAAGGGAACCGGGTAGATGAAGCCAACATTGAGTAGTTTCTCTACCTCTGCCTTCATAGTAGGGGTCTTCCGAGGATTGACAGCTCTAAGATGTTTTCGAATAGGTTTAGCATCCGGATAAATTCTAATCTCATGCTCGACAATATGAGGGTCAATTCCTAGCATCTCTTCATATGACCAAGCAAATACATCTCGAAATTCCTTGAAGAGTTCAGTGTAGATCAGGATTTCTTCTGGCGAACAATCTGCACCAATGTGTATGTTTTCAATCTTTCCAGGGGTACGAGAGATATCGATCATGATGGTGGGGGAAATACTCGCTATATTTCCTTCTGCATAAATTATGTGTGTATCAATTGTAATTACGATGTGATCGACTATCTCACTCAAAGTAGATCAAAAGTCATCTTGTTCGATTCTTTCAAGCTCTGGGAGAAAATAAGAGCTATGATGCATATCATCCCAAGGTTTTTCAGAACCATTCATGGCTTCGATGATAGCTTCTTCAGAGGGAAAAGTCTCATTGAGGCAGTCATGTGAACAAGACAATGAAGTTGCCCACACGGACTTAAGAATGGGATCCTCCTCATTCGTCGGTGATGTAACAGGATCGGGATCGACGAAAGAGTCAAGAAAAAATTGATATGCAATAACCACTGCCGATAGTGGCATGGAAATTCTAGCATGTGAATGACCTTCACAAGACGAAATTGGGGAAGGTAGGGTCCACAGATCACTAAAATAGGAAGTGTGGAAAGGAATGGACCTCTCTGTCGAAACGAGCCTAGTGGACATGGCATAAACGTGGTGAATCAATGCCATGAAGTTGAAAGTACCCATGAGGGAAGAATACATTCTGACACCGATATTCTCAGTTGTCGGCTGAGAATTGTTGATCACAGGGATCGACGATCCAACAAATGCATTGGGACTAGCGTATGCAAAGGATAATTGGTCGATAATCACGATCTTCCCGTCATGAGGAAAACAAAGAGTATGGAAGACGGACGATACGAAGGCAACCATAGCATAGGTCCAATTGCATCCTAGTAATAAGTTATAATCAAGAGGTGCATCAACTACCTCAACCTCCATCTCTACCGTATTCCCACCTAACTGGACCGGAAAGGAAAGAAGAATACTATGAGGATGAAAGGAATGACCTTCAAAAGTAGTCAACATGTTCGATGAATTAGAAAGAGTCAGAGAGCCGAGAGCTTTCCAACATACCAGGGACATCACACATGTAGCAACTCCTTCATCAACAACCGCATGTTTGATGGTATACTTTAAGTACCCCACGTGGATTTGGAATGCCACATGGTAAGGCAAGCGAGGATTCACATATGTGATGTCAAACTTGATAACTTTTGATCCACTGGCTTCTAGAGCTCCTAATGAAGATAGTAAGGTATTCCTCTATGAAGGACACGTCTGGAGTACCTCCAAAGCCGACATCGCATAAGGGTTTTGACCCAAGTCCTTGACAATACAATAGTTTTGGGCAGCTCTAGCATTTGGATTTTGGGTAGAGTGCTTGAGTACTCCTTTTGGAATACTAGGTAGTGGCTCTGGTTTTTCAATCTGTAAATTCATCTCTGGAGGAGGAGAAGGAGATTCAGGACTAGGTATAGCCTGTGAAGAACTATAATCTTGATATCGAGTGGCTATGTGAACTTTCTCATCGACCATATTGATACACAAACGGTCGTCATCTTGCAACGACGGGTTTTGACTCCCACCAGCCACATTTATAGTGTTTGAGGAGCTTGAGGCCATGTGTTGGTTATGTGGGAAAGGATTTGTCAGTACGATGGGTGGTAGAGATAATATCCTCGTAGCTTCCGCAAGTTTGGGGCATAAATGAGTAAGGTGATTGTCTGTGCAAATCTTATAGGGAAATTTCACCTTACGTCTTTCTCTCTTGCCCTCTCCAACATTATTATTTGTATTCTCATTATTACCATTGTCCTTGTGTTTATTATTATTTTTCCCACCCTTACGATTATTTCATCCTTTCTTCTTATTCCCGCCTGGTTGCTTGTTACCATTTGGTTCAGTCGATGATTGCATGTAATGTCTATCCGTTGAATGAGTGGGGTTGGAAGACACAAATGAAGATGACTCTCCTATAGATTGGTTTAGAGACAACTCTTTCAAATGGATTTTCATCGAGTATGTGGACCTTATATTGGCAGAGCCTACAATGCCAATGGCATGAGGTCCGATATTTTTTCTAGGGTCATAAGTTGATCGCGATGCATCCATAAGAATGTCGTATAACATCCCAGACTGAGCGTATATAATATCTAACTGTGGGGATTTGTAGATCGCTTCTTCCTCAGTGGTAACCTTAGTGGTAACCCTAGATGAAGACTTGAGAAACCATTCTAAAAGAAAGGCTGAAGATATGGAGGTCTTAATCAACCTCTTCTGTCTATGCCACTCCTAGATATGATCTGACATATGAGTGGCTATGGCCTGGTGTAAAGTCAATAGAAGTTCTAGGCCAACATCGTAATGAACCGACAACTTGAAGTGGTTAAGGAAGACCAACACCATCTGACTAAAGGTCCCATATGCCCCCCTAGGTAGCTTGATATACCATTTTTCAACGACCCCAATGAGGGTGCGTTGAAATAATATTAACCAAATAGAATCATCATTAAGGGAATTCAAAGAGAACCATAGGTGAAAGGTAGTGACGTGATCACTAGGATCCTTGCCATCCTTACCTTCGAATTTCAGAATGTTCAAAGGAATCTTGGTGGGAACGGGGGGCCATGTAAGATAATGACTCACAGGGTCATTCATCAACTTAAACAAGTCTGGAAGATTAAGTGTGGCCATAAAAGGGAGACATGGGTGTGGCATCTGGCCCCAATCTCCCTGGAAAGATTGTGTTTGAGGAACTGCAACCCATCCAAGGTTCTAGTAAGCACCATGTCCATGTCCGAGATTGTAAGACCCTCCTCTGGGATGATTCATAAAATGTTAGTTGGGCATCATTCTAGTAGGAATGTTCTGATGGGGGTTATAAAAATTACCCCCAACTGGATTGGATCAGGGTTGGGGGTTGTCCAAAGTGTGAAACTAACCTCCTACGAGTGTGAATCTAGAGGATAGAGGTGTCTTAATCATGCCAAACGTGTTGGTCGAAATTGGCACCGAAGAGGTAGGGCTATAGAACGAAACTTGAGCAGAAGCTTCTCTGCCAGGTTGGTTGTTCCACCCAGAAGCAAGAGGATTAGACCCGAGGTTAAAAGCAGGAATGCCTCCCATATTCGGAGTCATTTGAAGGATTTGAGAACCACCTAATGAAAATGGAGTATAAGGAGGTGTAGTTCCCCCAAGACCAATGCTAGCATTAGGGATAGCAGTTGGGATGGCGTTCGAAAACTAAAAAGTAAAGTTCAACATACCATAGGATAAAGGACTAGAGGTCATAGGGATGGACTGAACATTATATCTCGGTGAGTGACCAAGAGACCCAAATAGGTTCGAAGTAAGAGAATGAGCATTCACTATAGGTTGAGCCATAGTAATGATAGGTGCCTCTTGCACTACAACCATTGTGGTTGCATGAGTCGAAGGGGTGCCATTAACTATAGTAGGTTTGGGATTCGAAGGGATCCAAATGTTTTGAAGACTAGGTTCAATACTTATCCTTGTAGAATCACAATTCTAAATAGTGGAGGTGTGTGTACCACTCCTAATAACTCTATGCCTTTTAGAAGGAAAAGAATCAAAATCTGGTGGTAACTGTAACAAGCGACGGGACCGGCAAGGATGCTGGTCCGACTCCATGATGACTTAAGACTCTAAAGACGAAAAATAACTCCTAAGGCCAACTAGTAATCAAAGAGCACACCAAAAGTCAAATGGCCAATATGCACACAAACGAGATAAAGTGGCTGAAAGTGGTCTCCCTCTGTAAAGAAGGTATGTCTCTCCCAAGAGGGGCCTGAGACACCCTGCTAAATATTAGAGGTAAAAGAATCAGTTATAAGGGCCCTCATGGGATTAACAACCAGTCGGTCAGATCCCCCATAGAGGTAATCCTCCATAAAGGTTATGTGTTGTCCAACACTTATCTGACCCAGGGTACCTGCAGAATAACCCCTACAAGTAATCTATGTGGCACCTAAGTCAAGCAACTAATAAACCATTGTCTAACCAATGCATAGGCGAGCAGTCATAAGTCAGGTCCACCGTATGGGCATGGTAGAAAATCCTGAAACCTTGAAAGAATCGCCTCTCATAGAGGTAAGGGCTCTAACAAGATCCCCAGATACGAATAGATCCCCAGGAATATCTCTGACGCTAAGAAGGTATCGTGGGGATATCCCTTCAATTGACCTCGCGCAGCCTCGTGATTAACTCTGGTGTGAGTGGAGCCTCCTGATATTACCAATTATACAATGGATTTATCCACTCCCTTTTTCAGACACATATGTTGATGTAATTGCGTTGGAGAAGTTTACTCACAAAATTCTATTCCAAGGCACTAAATCCTAAGCTAGTTTGTGTACCCTAGAAAATAAAATCGTGACTAATCAATTTTAAATTATAACGTTAATTTTAGTGGTCGTTCTTACTCAAAAAGGTATGGTAGTGAAACTCATGATGTTATGACTCAACAAGAAAAGTAAATATGAATATAATGCAACGTCCTAACTTCAATTTTTAATGACTGATATGCTTCTCAAAACAAATGCAATTTTCAATTTCAACTCTGCAATTATGAAAAAAAATGAAATCTTTCATTACATGCACTAAGCTAATGACAAAGACTCAAAAGACCAAACTGCCAAGCAATGAAAAATGCCTAATATTTTTGTATTTTAAATATAAGAAAAATGAAAATGCATGGACTAAACAACAACTTGATATATAAAACTCCACTATGTATAGAAACAAACAAATCAAGTAGGATACCAAACAACAAGACACCCAACCTAACGTACAAGGACAATCAAAATGAAAAGGTGATGAGAAAGACTCTGCCCAAAAATTCAACCCTAGACAGGTTTCCTGTCATCCCACAAGCACTTAATAGGCACTACAGAGACCCAAGAAGACTCATCAAACATCAAATCCCACCGAGCAACCACCAGACCCAACAAACAAGAAAAGAAGGTTGACGTACACAAATGTTTAAGGAAACAAAGTGTATGTACGCAGCTTACAGAGGGACAACCTGTGTATATACGCGACTGTCAAGACAAAAACTGCGTATATGTTTCAAAAACAAGGCCAGGCAAGGGAGAAGGCTGAAAAAACTCAAACCCATAGTGAACAAATTCTATCAAGCAATGATACGACAAGAAACACAATAGTAATGAGAGAAATCTAAGGAGAAAAGTACTCCAAACCCTAAGAAAGAAGATTCAATCCCTAGTATGGTCGCCAATTCTGTTACGAGGAAAATATCTCTATGGCTAGGGTAAACCACAACAGATGGAAATGTCTATAGAAATAAAATCTATTCTCAAGTATGCTATGTAAACAAATATGCTAGAAAGACAAGATAACATGCCTACCTTGTCCAGATGTTCAATGAAGTCCACCATTGAGCACTTGACCCAAAGCAACCTACAACTAGTCCTCAACAACCAAGAAAAGCAAGCATATGGTGATATTATATGATGTTAGCACATTCAATAACATAATCCATTAATAAACATGACAAATATGCTCAAGGAATAATAATTCAAATATTTACAAGATATCAATTGGATGGGAAAAGAGTATTTCTATTAATATATGATCATCAGAAGTGAAAATGTTACAGACTTCTATTTCGGCACGGTTCGGAACCGATAAACTAAGTTCCTTCCAACTAGACCTCCACCACTTCAATCCCCCAACAAAGGCAAGCTCATAGAAGAGAGACAATGAAGTTCTCAATCAAATAAGGGAAGAGCTTGGGGGATGAACACTGTGTTCAAACTTAAAGGACAACAAACTCAACATGAAGTAAATAATTTCTCCAGAGTAACTTTTCTCTCAAAGTTGAATTCTTTATCCTCTTTTCCATAGCTCAAAATTGGCCCATTTATAGCCTTCAAATGGAACTTAAGGGTTCATTCAGAATGTTTCCAGTATATGGAAGGCCAAGGATCACACATCTCCTATTGTGACATGGAAACCCGACTCCATTTTTCATTTTTTGGCACAAATCCCAATGTACATGGGTTGTAGTGGTGCAACCTACGTATATGCATGTTGTATAGTAGGAAAGGTGCGTACATGTGGAAAAATATGTATATTTAGCTCTGGGATTTACAAACCAGGATGATAGGTCTGCATAGGGAAATGGAAAAAGGCATTCTGTGCAAGATTGCATAGGGTGAGGGGTGGACTCTGCGGGTCACTCGGGAGGATTAATAATTGGATGGCCCCTGAAATGTAAGTTACTTAACTAATTTTCTATATGCCCGGGTATCATGAACAAAATATTTATCATGGAGTTGGATCGTATCTTTGTGGTCCTCAATTTGTATGGTCCATATGATAGAAAGGAGGGGTTTTGGTCAAGGATTTTTGAAATGCAATGTATGAAGGTGGATTCAATTTTCATTGTTGGTGATCTCAATTTTACTATCAGTGGGTAAGCAATTTGGGGGCCAAAGTCCCTTGAAGACAATTCAACATCCTTTTTTATTGAAATATTTGAAGGATAAGGCTAAGTTGATGTGGAATTTGTAAAGTTAAGACCCACATGGAATAACAATAGATGTGGGGAGGATGCCATTGCAAGGTGCCTAGATTATTTCTTGATGCATCATAACATTATTGAGTTTGTTGGACTGTTTAGATCATGAGTTGTCCAAACTCATGCTTCTAATCATTTTCCCATCTTTTTAGAGTTGGGTTACTCAAATGAGAGGCATAGTTCTATGTTCAAGTTCAATTCTTCTTTTAAAAATCTAGATTAGTTTCAATCCCTATTTAAAATCAATTGAAGCTATTTTCATAGGGGTGATGATCCTTATCCAAGTCGTCATTTTGTTTCAAATTTACAGAAGTTAAAGGGAATGGTATTAGCATGGGATGGAGAGAGAAGGAGGTTCGAGGAGAAATATCTAAGGACAATTGATGAGAAATTGGATAGAATCTATGAATCATTCCAATCTATTAAGGGGGGGGATGGAGGTTATATAGGAGTGTAGAACACTTGAATCTCATCGTTACTCCATACTGTTGGAGTAGAAGCATATGTGGTGGCTTAAAAGTCACACACTATGGTTGGAGATGGGCGACTAGAAAAAAAAAATCTTTCGAAAATTTGAAAATTGTAGGAGGAACAAGAACTCCATCTAGGAAATTGAGGAATCTCAAGGTAATTGTGTTCATGGGTTTCAAAACTTGGTGATGTTGGGGGTGGACCATTTTAATGGTTTATTTAAAGAGTCGGAACATATAAGGATGGATTCTATTATAAAACAACTTGCCTTCTTTCCTCATATTATATCGGAAAAAGACAATGTTGACTTATTCGGAGAAGTCTCTTTAGAAGAATGGCGAGGGGTTTTATCCTCTTTCAAAAATGAGAAGATTCTTGGGTTGGATGGGTGGACGATTGGATTTTTCATCCATTTCTTTGATCTACTGGGTGTTGATCTATTAGAGGTTGTAGAATATGTGCATAATTTGGGTAAGATCCTTCCTTGCATCAATTCCACATTTATTTCTCTCATCTGGAAGTCATATTTCCCATAATAATTTAATGATTTTCAGCCTATTGCACTCTGCAAATTGCCTCTACAAAATCATTCCAAAATTCATTACAAATTGTCATAAGTATGTTCTTGCATCTTATATTTCAGTTGAACATTTTGGTTTTTTAAAAGGACGATTAATCCATGATGCCATAGGCTTAGCGTAAAAAATGATACACTCCATTAAAGTTCTCAAACGTCAGTGTTCGGTAGTCAAGATTGACCTCTCTAAAGGCTATGATAGGGTTTCATGGATTTATCTTTGTATCCTTTTGTTGCATGTGGTTTTTGATTTATCACTTGTTAAATGGATAATGACATGTGTATCCTCGGTCACTTGTGTTTTTCTTATTAATGGGGTGGGTTCTCCTTTTCTTCATCCAGGTCGTGGTCTCTTCCAGGGTTGTCCTTTGTCGCCATACCCATTCCTCTTGGTGGTGGATGACTTAATTCATGTTTTTCATAATGCCAAGAGACTAAAGGTTTTTATCGAGGTTTACTTTTGGAAGATGGTAAATCTTACCCACCTATTATTCATGGATGACATTTTGATTTTTTCTCTTGTGTAAAACATGATGTTGTTGTCCTGGAGGAATAGTTTTCCTTGTTCAACAAATCCACTGGGATGATTATTAATGGGGATAAATATGCCATTTACTTGATCGATGCTCAAGTTCCTCATCGACCTTTATTTAACTCTCTACTAAACTACTTCATTCATGCATTGGGGGACGACTTCAAATATCTTGGGTTTAATCTTAAGTCATATAACTATGGGACCCATGATTGGAGGCGATTGGTGGCTTGGGTCAAGCATAGAATCCCTTTCTAGTGCAATAGATGGATCTCTCGGGGTGGTAGACTAGTTTTGATCAAATCAATGATCGAAGAAATTATGGTATATGGACACTTGTTGGCTAGTATTATGAAAGGGATATTGCCTCGTATATGAAAACTATGCTTTAACTTTCTATGGAAATGTTTCTCATGGTATATTGGATCACTCCTTGTGAACTGGAAATGATTTTCTACCCAGATTGCTATAGGTGGTTGGGGCTTAAAGGATTTAGTATCTTTTGGGTGAGCCTTGGTGGTGAAATCCCTTTGGGTGTTTCTATCAAGAGATCATTTGTGGAGGAACATTTTGATAGTTAAGTATATTGAGTCCGGTTTGATTATTGACTAGATCCGTCAAAAAAGGAAATCGATCATAAATGCATCGACTCAATGTAGTGATATCATAAATGATATTTCTCTGATTGGTAAATTTATGGCATGGAAAATTGATTTAGGTCATTTGGTGTAATATACCAGATATAAAAAGTATGCAGAACATAAATAAAATGCTAGAAATGGTAAAATAACAACAATATAACTAGAACAATCACCACAATAACACTGAAATGATATAAGAATAACAACAAAAATAGCACTTTGATTTTGAGAGCAATGTTCATAGGCCTCTTCGAGGGGGCAACCTCCAGTCGAGCAAAGCTCTATTAAAATAATATCCAAGCTAGGGTTCTCATACCCTTGACTCCTATTTATACTAAATATCTCTATCAAAAGAAGCATCTAGAGGAAGATCCTTCTAGAAGCAGAATCTTTTATTAGCTTTTCTTACATTCGAATTATTATATTTTATTGCAAGGCATTATTAATATTGACCTTTATTACATCCGAATATATTGTTCTACCTATGTGTGGTTTAGGACCCTAACATGTCCTCCCCCTTAAAAATAGCCTTTTCCTCAAGGCTTGCGATATGGAAATTGTTGTAGAATGGTAGTTGGTTCCCAAGTGGCATCTGCTGGAGTTGTATCTTTCCACTACACTAACACTTCCTTGATGGTTCTCTGACACAGGAAACGCTCACGCTGGCCCAAAACTGCTTGTGGTTGTAGCCAAATGGATCTTTCTTCGTCTAACTCGGGAAGGTTGCTTTGAACTTTCACTTAGTTCCAATCACCTTCTTTAAGCATGAAACATGAAAAACAAGATGTAGCTTCGAATGACTGGGCAAAGCTAACTGATAGGCCACATGTCCCACATGATTGATAATGGTATAAGGACCATCAAATTTGGGTGCTAGCTTCTGACAATGCTCGACCTTGAGGGAATTTTTGTTGTAAGGTTGCAGTCGAAGAACCACTTGATCCCTTCTGCAAATTGACATTCAGAGCGACCTTGATCTGCTTGTTGCTTCATGTGATTCTGTGCCATGACCAAATTCTCTTTGAGGGTATGGAGAATAGCCTCTCAAGCTGTAAGAATTTCGTCAACCGCCTGGACCTTTGAGACACCAGGTAAGTATGAGATAAATGAAGGTGGATTTTGTCCATATACCACTTAGAAAGGAGTCATGTGTGTAGCTATATGGTATGAAGTGTTGTACCACCATTCAGCTAGGGGTAACCATTGATCCCACTGATTTTTCTTTTTCGAGGAAAAACACCTCAAATATGTTTCCAAACACTTGTTGACAACTTTTGTTTGACCATCATTCTGGGGATGATAAGCTATGATGAGATACAATTGGGTGCCTTGTAGCTTGAAAAATTCTTACCAAAAAATGTTGGTGAAATTTGGGTCACAATCATAAACAATAGAATGTGGCATGCCATGAAGCTTGAAGACCCGATCCATGAAAATTTGAGCCACCGTGGATGTTGTAAATGGGTGTTGAAGAGCACAGAAATGAGCATACTTGGAAAGGAGATCAACAACCACCATCATGACTGATTTATTTCCCAATTTGGGTAAGCCTGTAATAAAATCCATAGAGATATCCCTCCAAATAGAAGGTGGAATCGGAAGTGGTTATAGTGTGCCTGGAGATTTGATTGTTTCTCCCTTGTTGCATTGACACACATCACATTCAACAAAAAAACTATGAATGTCTTGTTTCATACCATCCCAGAAAAAAGAACATTTGACCTTGTCATAGGTTTTGGTGAACCCAGAGTGCCCAGTTGTGGGTGTAGCATGAAGCTCAGAAAGTACCGTGGATTTACATTTTGATTGTTAACTTAAACACAAATGGCCTTTGTATCGAATCTCATCATGGAGACAACAGTACCCTGGGGAATCTAGAGCATTGGACTGTGATTGTTGGATCAAATGTGAAATTTTGGGATCGTGTAGCCATTCCTAGAAAGCGGCTTGGAGCCAATCTGGTACAATGAAGGAAAGAGAAAAAAGGGATCCTTCATCTTCATATTTTTGAGAAAGTGCATCAACAACCACATTTTCTTTGCCTTTATTGTAAATGATCTCATAATCATATCCAAAGAGCTTAGTCACCCATTTTTGTTGCTCCGAGGAGGAAATGTGTTGTTCCAGAAAATACTTGAGGCTTTGATGGTCTATCTTAATTTGGAAGCATTGCCCTAATAGATAAGGGTGCCACAGATCAACGACATGCAGAATAGCCAACATTTCCTTTTCATAGATTGATTTTCCCATATTTCTTTCAGACATTTGCTTGCTGGTAAAGTCCAAAGGTCGACCCTTTTGCATAAGGACAACACTAATTCCTTTCCCTGAAGTGTCACATTCCAAGACAAAGGTCTTTGTGAAATCTAGAAGGGCCAAGACTGGAGTGGTGCACATGGCCATCTTCAAGGTTTGAAAATCTTGAGCAGCTGCTGGAGTCCAAGTGAAAGAGTTATTTTTTAGGAGTGCAGTGAGAGGTGTTGCAATATTTCCATAATTCTTAACAAACTTGCGATAATAACTTGTTAAGCCTAGAAATCCACGCAAGATTTTGAGAGTATTTAGGTGAGGTCAGTCTTGCATAGATTCAATCTTTTTATGATCCACCCTGACGCCATCCTTACCCACCAGATGACCCAAGTACTCGACTTATGAGACACCAAAAGCACATTTAGACTATTTCAGGAAAAGTTGGTGCTGAGAGAGTAGATGGAGAACTCGATCCACATGAGCAAGATGGTTTGTCCATATTTTTCTATAGATGAGGATATCCTCAAAGAAAACTAAGACAAAATGACGGAGAAAAGGATGGAAGACATGATTCATGAAGATTTGGAAGGTGGAGGGGGCATTACATAAGCCAAAGGGCATGAACAAAAACTCATAGTGGCCCTCATGAGTTCTAAAGGAAGTCTTAGGAATGTTTTCCTCTTTCATATGTGTCTGGTGGTATCCAGAACGAAGATCAAGTTTAGTAAAGAACTGGGCGCCACTCAATTCATCCAAGAGGTCATCAATGAAAGGAATGGGAAATTTGTCTTTAATGGTAAGTTTGTTGAGGGCATGGAAGTCAGGACACATTCACCAAGAACCTTATTTCTTCAATACCATGACCATAGGAGAATAGTAGGGGTTCATACTAGGAAGGATAATGCCTGCATTAAAGAGTTCCTGGACCATTTTCTCAATTTCATTTTTTTGGGAAAAGGGGTGATGATATGGACGGATATTGGGAGGAAGGCTTCCTGGTACA
This sequence comes from Picea glauca, assembly GCA_000966675.3. Classification (NCBI taxonomy): domain Eukaryota; kingdom Viridiplantae; phylum Streptophyta; class Pinopsida; order Pinales; family Pinaceae; genus Picea; species Picea glauca. The sequence continues at coordinate 40,347 of JZKD02S1357033.1, read as the reverse complement.
AGGGGAATGGAATGATCATCAACACCATAGGAAGGAGGGAGTCCCTGGGGAGTGGAAAATACCACTTGATGTTTAGAAAGGATGGATTAGAGGTCTTGCGACACCGAGGGTGTCTGTGTTGCTTGTATGGCATGGAGTTAGGCAGTAACACCAGAATGACCTTTTTTGAGCATCTTTTCCATGTGATGGTAACTAATGATATCAGGTGAACCGATGGTGATGCCTTGGAACTTATATTGGTGGCCCTCCTGGTCGAATTGCATGGTTAATTCCTTAAAATCCATGAGAATGGGACCTAAAGTCCTTAGCCAGTCTGCACCCAACATAATGTCACAACCGCCCATGTCAATAGAAAATATTTGATATTTCAAGTGGTAGTCCCCAATTTGGAGACACAAATTTTCACAACGCCCTCCACATTTCATGGAGCCACCATTGACAATCATGTTTTGGAAATTATTGACGACATGGATGTAGAAATGATTTTCTTGGGTGAAGCGACGATGAATAAAATTATGGGTGCTTCCACTATCAACCAGAATGATGACCTTCTTATTCTTGATGCAAATGATTATCTTGAGGGTTTGGGGAGCGGAGAAGCCAGTGAGAGAATTGAGGGAAATGACTGGTTCTACTTTGGGAGGGTCTGAGGGAGGGGTTATGTCAGTGGTTTCAGGTGACTCGGACACAAGGGGAGTTTCAACATCCTCTTCCGAAATGTCCTTTGAGATGGCCATAAAAATATTTTTTTCCTTACACTTGTGGCCCAGGAAATATTTTTCATCACAATTATAATAAAGGCCTTTGAGTTGGTGTTCATCCATTTCAACCCTGGTCAATTTTTGGATCTTTAGTGGAGCGGAGGGTGTAGTGGGATTTATTGGTTTAGTGCGAGGGATAAAGGAGGGTTTCTGGTTTTGAGAAGATACAACATGTTGTTCTTCTTTAGCTCTTTTAGTAGCCTCCACCCAACTCTGAGGCTGAACCATGAGGACATAGGCCCGAATCTCATTCTCGAGGCCACTGATAAAACACTCTCGGAAAAAGGCATTAGACATGCCCTCTATCTGAAAAGTCAGGTGATCAAAGGCAACTATAAATTCTTCCACTGTTCTTGATTGTTTCAACTTTGTCAAATGGACCAAATGGTTGGTGTCAGTTTGAAAGTGTTCATAAAGCTCTGCCACAAAGTGTGTCCAAGCAATATACCCTTGATGAGAAGTTTTTCTCCATTGCCACCATTGCCAACATTCTTGATCTATATGGAGAACACTATACTGGAGTTTGGCCAAGTCATCTGTAATGTCATATAAAGAGAAATAATGTTCCATTTGGGTTACCCAACCAGTGGGATCCGAGCCATCAAATTTGGTCACATCCACCCGCGGGAGGCGTAGGTCACGTTGAAAGTGATGGTGCTGAAAGTTATGGGAATGAAAGGAATTTTTAGCTTCAGTATGTGGAGGTGGGTCAGATAAAGGGTTATCTTTAGAAAAATGCAGCTTGGTGAAAAGCATCAAAATGACAGATTCAAGTTGGGTAGTCAGGTCTTATTTGATTTCCTCCATTGAGGACTGGATGGTTGTATTGATGGCGACAACATTGGCACTGAGTTGTTTCACTTCTTGTTGGGTCTCGGTGAAATTAGATTGAAAGGTATTGAAGCGAGATTCTGATTCTTTGCTATGGGTATGGGCCATGAGGACGAGGGAACCGAAATGGGGCGGGTGGGGTCAATTTTTTTTCTCAAAAATGATATGTATGACTATGATAAGGGCGAAGAGATGAATCCAATGGAATAGGTCTCAAATAATGGTGCAAAAATTTCCAGACTCCGGTTTGAAGAATATTGTAGTGATGATTCAATAATATTGCAGTGATGAAATGCCCAAATTCTTAATCAGGAAGAAATGTGTAGTGATTTGGCAACCCAAACACAGTTGCGTGACAATAGATATTGTCTGTTTTAATTTGTTTATGTTTTTGTCCCCAAGGGTTAGGTATTCAAGGGTTCTACAGATAAGGGTTTTCCCTATGCTATAGCTCTCTGATATACGTGTGGGGTCCAACAGTAGTACTCGGCCCAATATCTCAAGGAACTAACTAAGGAGGCTAGACCATACCCTTAGTCGTACTACTCAACTACCCAAGTACTAGAGAGTATCTTCCCAAGTGTTGTTCTCGGCGGCACTATAGCAATCAGGCGACTGATCGATTTATCTAAAGAGGGCTTCAAGTAATATAGTTAGATACATACACATGTGTTGTCTAATGCGCTACCACTCGAAGGGGTACCAACAGGGGTTACAAGGGTGGCCAACAGATGTACACTTAAGTACCACTTTTATTTCCTGCGTGTATGAATCCCTCAACCATGGGTTTATGCATGTAACGATAGATCTTTGTGGCTTAAAGTCACCAGAATATGTCTCTACCCTGAAAAAATTTAACCTACAATTTATGTCGAGGAAAGTGCTCTGATACCACTTGTAATATATCAGATATAAAAAGTATGCAAAACAGAAATAAAATGCTAGCAATGGAATAATAACAACAATATAACCATAACAATCACCTTAATAACACTGAAATGATATAAGAATAACATAAATAACACTTTGATTCTGAGAGCAATGTTCACGGGCCTCTTCGAGGGGGAAACCTCCAGTCAAGAAGAGCTCTATTACAATAATATCCAAGATAGGGTTATCATACCCTCAACTCCTATTTATACTAAATATTTCTATCAAAAGACGAATATAGAGGAAGATCCTTCTAGAAGCGGAATCTTCTATTAGGTCTTCTTACATTCAACTCATTCTATTTTATTACAAGGCCTTATTAATATTGACCTTTATTACATATGAATATATTGTTCTACCTATGTGCGGGTTAGGACCCTAGCATTTGGTTTAGATTGGAGTTGATTCCATGGTTGGGTGTAGTGATCAATCTTTCCTTTCAGGGCCATTAGTGGATTGATTGCAAGAGTTTGAGATTTTCACTCCCAACCGTATCAGAAATCCTACGTTATCAACTATTTGGCAAAAAAATTGGATATCAATAGAGGATCTTGGGTTGAAAAACAATTGGTCAAAAGAATGGTCTCAATTTAGAGATTCTCTTAGACTAGCATATGTGCATTTAATGAAGGAAGAGGATGAGCTAGTTTGGAATTTCCCAAATGTGAGAGGAAGATACTCAATGAAATTGGGGTATCAAGATTTATTTCAAGGTGACGGTGGTGACTCGTGTTAGTGGTACAAACCTCTGTGGATATTGAAATGGTCGTTAAATTCTAATCTATTTTTCTATCTCATTCTTCAGAATAGAGTGTTAACATGGGAGATAATTTAGCATAGGGGGAAACAAGGTCATGGCTATTGTTATCTTTGTAAGCATTTTGATGAAATATCCTCACATTTGTTTTTGGAATGTGACTTCTCAAGAGAGGTTTGGAGGGAAATTGGAACCCATTTGAAGGTAAATTCTCCGTGGACCCTTAACACATTGATTGATAATTTTTAGGATTTCTCTCAAGATAATATTTTGAAGTCATTCTAGGTGTTTTCCCTATTAGTTGCATGGGGTATTTGGATAGCTTGCAATGCCAACATATTTAATGACATAGAATCTCCTGCCCACAAAATATCTTAGAAGATATTGTCTTTATTCCCTCATTATATTGTTTCCAAATTAGTTAAAAATCCAAGAATCTTGAGGCTGGTCGATATAATTCAAAATGTTCCATAGGTTTTTTTTATGGTGAGTTTTATGGGAAAACTCATGTGTTTGGTGCATGGTTTGAGCTCCACTTATCTAATTCACATTTTATAACAGGTAAGATGAATATGGGAGAAGCCACTAACAATAAGGTAGAATTTTTAGCTTTGTTTCACTTGCTCAAGTGCGCTTCAAACATAGTTATTATGGAGCTCCAGGTTTTAGGGGATTCAAAACTTTCCATTATTTGGATGGCCGAGAAATATTTCATTGAAAACACCAATCTACAAGTCTTGGGACAGAGGTTAATGCTTATTTATACCATTTTTTCTTCTATATCCTTCCAACATTTTTTTCGTGAAAGGAATTCAATAGTACACAAACTTTCCAAAGAAGTTCTCAACTTTCTAAATTTTCTCTTGATATTGAAGGAATTCTTGGATGGCGAGGTTATCTCCATTCAGGAAGTTGTAGTTCATTAAGTTCCTCGGACTTTGAAATTTCTATTTTTTTATTTCACTTGCAAAATTTCACCATTTCACAGTTCCTCCTTCCAGGTTTCACCGTCCAACATCCAACCTTTTTCAATAAACCACATTTTTAATAACTTTGGGATTCTATATTTCCAGATGGTCTTGGTTCCACCTCCCAGTTCCACCATCCAGTGTTCACCAAGGTGAGATCATGACCGTTCATTTTCCTCAAGATCCACTTATCCCCATACTTCATCGATGATCCTGCAATTAATGCAATGGCCTCATTTACATATGTGGCAAGACACATACACGCTGATGTGGTGTTGCCAACGATGCATACAAAATATGAATTTCTACAAAAGCCCATTTTTGAGAATCTATAGATTTCTATATTTTTTCCACCCCACTACCCGGTTGAGGGTTCCAATAAGTCATGGCTCCATTTGTCGAGGTTCCAACATATAGGATTTTGGAAAAGGTCGACTTCTTTGAAATTCCAAATTTCCTATAACCCGGATATAGGGTTCCACATCAATGTTCCAACATCCGAGAGTATGAATGCAAAGAAACTCTGGATATTTGTGATTTCTATAACCCTTTGATTGATGCCACATATAAGCTAAGATAACCCCTTGATTGATTCCTACTGATTAACTTTTACTAGCAACAATAATTTCAAAGTTAGAACTTATAAAATGGACTATCGTATACAAATTATTGTAATATTACTTTCTATAAAATAATTTACTATGTCTCACTCTAAGTATGCCCAAAAATTATAATGAATTTAAGGTGCTAATCTCAGAGATCATTACAAAATAATTTCATTCTTCATTATCTTTTATACCTCCCCTTTTGACACCCTAGCCTTTGTATTTAATGTTTTCATATTTGTTTTGTTTTAAGGATTGTGATGTGGAGTTGTTGATTCAATTTTATGCAAATGCTTGAGGAGTTTAATTTTATGTGCATAGATGTTATTATGTCCAACCTCATGACAATAAATGTTTGTAGCTATGCCCTTGTCTTGATTTAGAGAAAAGGAATATGCATTAAGTAATATTTGGTAGGAGTGAAATCTATAAAAAACAACTCGCACTCTAATGATAACAATATTCTATTTTCTAATTACATGGACTCAATGCTTTAGTTTCTCTTTTAGTTCTTATTTGTTTTTTCTTGTTCTATGATTATATTGTGCAAATTATTCATTTCACACTAGAAATTCATTTTGACATTGTCGTAGTATTAATTTGTGATTCCATTAGATTGATCTTATTAAACAAATCTTTAACATCATTATCAAATATTTTAATTTTTTTTCTTTGAAAATATATGCTTCTTGTTTATAAATAAACCAACAATTTTCATATTTTCATGACACTATCTTTCTAATTGAATATTTGGAAGCTCAAAAACATATCAATCAAAAATAGGAAAAAACAACACACTTATTTGACATTGCCTACAAATTCATAAATTTTATACACCTCCATTTTTCAGGGAATAGTGTATGTTGTTTCTTGAAATTTTAATATGGTTTCTTTACATCTTGGTTGAAGAAAGTATGGATCACACATTGTTTGATCTCATCATTTTTCTATTGTCTTGCTAATTTCTAAACTTAAACACTTGCATTCATAAAATCATTCAGTCCCTTATTTCTTAAGTAATTCCTAGTTATGCCAATCTACTGGGCTGATGCAAGTGAAATCACAATTATGGATCATTCCTGCTAAGGGAACCCTACATGCACATAAAATATATACCCATTTCCAATAATAACATGCATGAACAATGGTCCTTACTCAGTGTAAATTACTTATTAGAAAAAGAAAACTATAATCTTACATTATGCCATAAAGTTCTTGACATTCAAGCACTATATGCATATTATAACCCCTATTTCTAGAATTTTTAAGTAAACTTATATCAAAACATGAAATAAGTAACTCTAAAGTCCGACATTGTTGTTGGCCAATAGGGTTGTTGTATCAAAATGAAAACTTTGGAAAAATTCATTTAAGAAATGAAGTATAACATGTTACATACAATTCATCCATATGAGGTGTGAGGGAGTAAATCCCTTGACATACCACCATTTGTCAACCATGATCGTTGCCACATGGAAGTGGATGATGGCATGGGATAGGAAACCCATGCACATAAAGGATGACATACTACCCATTAGTAAAACATTTCACACATATGTCAAGTGAGGGGAAAAAAAAACAAAGAGGAGTTTGAAGCTTCCAAAACTAGAGGGGATATTGTCATTCCCACATTTTGTAAATCTTGTACATAAGAGGGGGTCGTTATTTATAATGAAAATGATGGTGGGATGTTTTTTTTTATGGTTTCTTCCTCTCATGATAATTCGTCATAGCCATACAATGGCCTCTTTGGTCGCATATAAATTGCATTGTAGGCAAATAAGGCCAAAGTAGGTAAAGCAAGAGACCATGGAGTATAGAGTCCCAATTTTGATCTATGTATGGAGTATGGAGTATAGAGTCCCATCATTTTCATTATAAATAATGACCCCCTCTTGGGCTATTTCTCCTCGCTTAAATTGGGCTAAGGCTAGGTAGATGGAATCTTGAGGTGAATGCATCTGTGACCCTTGATTACATCATCGTCCTTGATCTTGTTAGATGACCTAAACAAAAATGTCTAGGTGTATTTCTTCATCTCCCCCATAAGGCAGATGGAATATCGAGGTGAATGCATCTGCGACCCTTGATTACGTCTTCGTCCTTGATCTTGTTAGATGACATAAACTGAACCATCTAGGTGTACTTCTTAACCTCCCATAAGGCAGATGGAATATCGAGGTGAATGCATCTACAACCCTTGATTACGTCATTTTCCTTGATCTTGTTAGAGGACCTAAACTGAACCGTCTAGGTGTATTTCTTAACCTCCCCCATAAGGCAGATGGAATATCAAGGTGAATGCATATGTGACCCTTGATTACGTCTTTGTCCTTGATCTTGTTAGACGACCTAAACTGAACCGTCTAGGTGTATTTCTTAACCTCCCATAAGGTAGATGGAATCTCGAGGTGAATGCATCTGCGACCCTTGATTACGTCATTGCGATTGATCTTGTTAGGGGACCTAAACTGAACCGTCTATGTGTATTTCTTAACCTCCCCCATAAGGTAGATGGAATCTTGAGGTGAATGCATTTGCGACCCTTGATTACGTCGTCATCCTTGATATTGTTAGATGACCTAAACTGAACCGTCTAGGTGTATTTCTTAAGCTCCCATAAGGAAGATGGAATCTTGAGGTGAATGCATCTGTGACCCTTGATTACATCGTTGTCCTTGATCTTGTTAGATGACTTAAACTGAACCATCTAGGTGTATTTCTTAACCTCCCATAAAAGCATATATTTTGAATGTGCAATAATGTGAACCAGATTATGAGAAACAAGCCCAAAATGGATGATGCAATGCCTATAATGTCATCGAAACTGCTCCAATGGTGGGAAAGGGATTGGACGAGTGACTACCTTTTATGGTTGATAGAAGGATCTATCAGTAGATCCATTCGCAGCTCAATATGCATGAATTTAAGTTAATGGGACTGTCAGCTAAAACTAAAGAGGTGCCCAAGTAGGTTTTCTCGTGCAATGCTGTGAACCTGCTTGGGTGCATATTTATTCTTAGATGATGGTCCCATTGGCTGAAATTCGTGCATATTGAGCTGCGAACAAATTGAATGACAGATCCTTCTATCAACCGGAAAAGGTAGTCGCTCATCCAATCGCTTTCCCACCGTTGGAGCAGTTCTGATGAGATTATAGGCATTTCATTAGCCATGTTGGGCATGCTTCTCATAAGCTGGTTCGCAACATTGCACATCCAAAATATATGATTTTATGGGAGGTTAAGAAATACACCTAGACAGTTTAGTTTAGGTCGTCTAACAATATCAAGGACAACAATGTAATCAAGGGTCACAGATGCATTCACCTCGAGATTCTATATGCCTTATGGGAGGTTAAGAAATACACCTAGACAATTCAGTTTAGGTCATCTAACAAGATCAAGGACGACGACATAATCAAGGGTCACAGATGCATTCACCTCGAGATTCCATCTGCCTTATGGGGGAGGTTAAGAAATACACCTAGATAATTCAATGTAGGTTGTATAACAAGATCAAGGACAACAACGTAATCAAGGGTCACAGATGCATTCACCTCGATATTCCATCTACCTTATGGGAGATTAAGAAATACACATAGATGGTTTAGTTTAGGTCGTCTAACAAGATGAATGACGAATTTGTAATCAAGGGTCATAGAAGCATTCACCTCGAGATTCCATCTGCCTTATGGGGGAGGTTGAGAAATACACCTAGACGGTTCAGTTTAGGTCGTCTAACAAGATCAATGACAATGACGTAATCAAGGGTCGTATATGCATTCACCTTGAGATTCCATTTTCCTTATGGGAGGTTAAGAAATACACCTAGACGATTCAGTTTAGGTCATCTAACAAGATCAGGGATGACGATGTAATCAAGGGTCAGAGATGCATTCACCTCGATATTCCATCTACCTTATGGGGGAGATTAAGAAATACACCTATATGGTTTAGTTTAGGTCATCTAGAAAGATCAAGGATGACGACGTAATAAAGGGTCGCAGATGCATTCACCTTAAGATTCCATCTACCTATCCTTAGCCCAATTTGAGTGAAGAGAAATAGCCCAATTTGAGCGAGGAGAAATAGCCCAAGAGGGGGTTCGTTATTTATAATGAAAATGATGGGACTCTATACTCCATACTCCATACATAGATCATAATTGGGACTCTATACTCCATGGTCTCTTTATTTACCTACTTTGGCCTTCTTTGCCTACCATGCAACTTAGATGCCACTAGAGAGGCCATCGTATGGCTATGACGAATTATCATGAGAGGAAGAAACCATAAAAACAACCATCCCACCATCATTTTCATTATAAATAATGACCCCCTCTTATGTACAAGCTTCCTCATTACAAAATGTGGGAATGACAATATCCCCTCTAGTTTTAGAAGATTCAAATTCCTCATTGGCTTGTTTTCCCCTCACTCAACATATGTGTGAAATGTTCTGATAATGGGTAGTATGCCATCCTTTATGTGCATGGGTTTCCTATCCCATGCCATCATTCACTTCCATGTGGCAACCATCATGGTTGAAAAATGGTGGTATGTCAAGGGATTTACTCCCTCACACCTCATATGGATGAATTGTATGTAACATGTTATACTTCCTTTATTAAAAGGATTTTTCCAAAGTTTTCATTTTGATACAACAAACCTAACCTATTGGAAAACAACAATGCCGGACTTTAGAGTTACTTATTTCATCTTTTGATTTAAGTTCACATAAAAATTCTAGAAATAGGGGTTATAATATGCATATAGTGCTCGAATGTTGAGAACTTTATGGCATAATGTAAGATTCTAGTTTTTTTTTTCTAATAAGTAATTTACAATGAGTAAGGACCATCATTCATGCATGTTATTATTGGAAATGGGTATATATTTTATGTGAATCTAGGGTTCCCTTAGTAGGAATTATCCATAATTTTTATTTCACTTGCATCAGCCCAGTAGATTGGCATAACTCRGAAWTACTTAAKAAATGAGGGACTGRATGATTTTATGAATGCAAGTGTTTCRTTTTAGAAATTATCAAKACAATGGAAAAATGATGAGATCAAGCAATGTGTKATCCATACTTTCTTCAACCAAGATGTAAAGAAAACATATTAAAAWTTCAAGAAACAACATACAYTATTCCCTGAAAAATGGAGGTGTRTAAAATTTATGAATTTGTAGGCAATGTCAAATATGTGTRTTGTTTTTMCCTRCTTTTGATTGATATGTTTTTGAGCTTCCAAWTCTTCAAGTAGAAAGATAGTGTCATGAAAATATGAAAATTGTTGGTTTAYTTATAAACAAGAAGCATATATTTTCAAAGAYAAAAAAATTAAAATATTTGATAATGATGTTAAAGATTTGTTAWAGAAKATCAATCTAATGGAATCACAAATTAATAACCACGACAATGTCAAAATAAATTTCTAGTGTGAWATGAATAATTTGCACAATAAAAWTTAGAACAAGAAAAAAWAAAATAAGAACTAAAAGAGAAACTAAAGCATTGAGTCCATRCAATTAGCAAATAGAGTATTGTTATCATTAKAGTGCGAGTTGTTTTTTTTTATAGATTTCACTCCYACCAAATATTACTTAATGCATATTTMTTTTCTCTAAATCAAGACAAGGACATAGCTACAAACATTTCTTGTCATGAGGTTGGACACAATAATGTCTATGTGCATAAAATAAAACTCCTCAAGCATTTGCATCAAATTAAATCAACAACTCCACATCGTAATCCTCAAAACAAAACAAATATGAAAGCATTAGATACAAAGGCTAGGGTGTCAAAAGGGTAGGTCTAAAAGATAATGAAGAACAAAATTATTTTGTAATGATATCTAAGATTATCACCTTAAATTTCTTATAATCTTTGGGTGTACTTAGAGTGAGACATAGTAAATTATTTTATAGAAAGTAATATTACAATAATTTGTATACGATAGTCCATTTTATAAGTTCTGACTTTGAAATTATTGTTGCTAGTAAAAGTTAATCAGTAGGAATCAATCAAGGGGTTATCTTAGCTTATATGTGGCACCAATCAAGGGGTTATTGAAATCACAGATATTTGGAGTTTCTTTGCATTCATACTCTCGGATGTTGGAACGTTGATGTGGAACCCTATATCTGGGTTATCAAAAATTTGGAATTTCAAAGAAGTCGAACTTTTTCAAAATCATGGATATTGGAACCTTGACGAATGAAACCATGACTAATTGGAACCCTCAACCTGGTAGTCGGCTGGAAAAAATATGGAAATCTAGAGATTCTCAAAAATGGGCTTTGTAGAAATTCATATTTTGGATGCCTCGTTGGCAACACCACATCAATGTGTATGTGTCCTGCCACATCTGTAAAAGAGGCTAGGCCATTAATTGTAGGATCATCGATGAAGTATAGGGAATGGATATTGAGGAAAATGAGCAGTCATGATCTCACCTTGGTGAACACTAGATGGTGGAACTGGGAGGTGGAACCAAGAGGATGGTCATAACTCTCGAGTGTCAGGAGGATTTATTGTTTGAGGAGACTATCAAAGATGGTGTCATTTCGGATATTCATTTTTTTTCTTCCCAAACACCTTCTTCTCATGTGATTTTTGGATTAGAACCAACACTTAGGGGTGATGAGGTGTGGGGTTTCATAGGAAATAATCTATGTATTGATAAACTCCAAGTTGGTGGTCTAGATTTGGGTCTCTCGCCTTCGTGAAGACACAAGTGGGTGGTGATATCTTGAGGGGGTGGCATAGCCTTGATGGTGGGTAAGGACATCAAGGTCACCTAGATTCTGAAACTGGAGGGTCATGTGTTGGTTGGTAACTTCAGTGGTGGATGTTTTTCAGTAAGCTCTATAATAGATTGGATGGACGTTTTATGGAATCCTCATTTGGGTTATACTCTAGTTTTTCATATTTTATCTCGTGGATGGTTTGGGTTTGTTTTTAACAGCAAGGAAAATGCATTGTCGATTCTAGCTGAAAGGTGGTATATTGATTGACATTTGTTGTGCGAAAATTTTTGGCATCCTATTTTCGATGCCAAGGAAGAGGTTATGTCTAGTTTTCCAACCTGGGTAAATTTTCCTAATTTTCCTATGGAATTATGGATGGATGAGGGTATACAGGATATCAAGGAAGACTTGGGCTCGTTTATTACTACTGATCAAAGTTATAAATCCAGTTTTCATTGCTCTGTGGCACAATTTTTGGTGGCATTAGATCCAAGGAAGGGGTTATATGAATCGTTGGACTTGGTGTGGGGTGATAGGACCTTACACATGTTATGGAATATCTAAATGTTCCATTATGATACTCTTGTTGTCATGAAATGGGCCACATTTTGGCATAATGTGCCTTGGATTTCCAGAAAAAATTTCATGTGGTCTCTCGCTTGGATTTGAAGGTGCATGAGGGTAGTGTGGAGAATCAAAAGGTAGTGTCACCGCCAATCCTAGGAAATTTTCATGGATCTTTCGAAGCTAAGAGGTCATAGTCAGTGGGTCAATCATTAGAACAAAATGTGGAGGCTATAAATTCTCATGGTGAAGAACCTTCAATAATTATAGATGTAGCGAAGGAGTCAAAGGATGAGGATAGAGTGAAGACTGAAGTTTTTGGAGATGACATTGATTTTTAATCCTCTCCATGGAGGAAGATCAAATCCATATGGGAAAAATTTGTTCCTTCAAATGATATCTCCGATATATTTAGTAACATTGTTCCTCCCCTGCTCTCTTCTACACTTTGTCATAGTGAGTGTTTCATCCTTGAGAAAATTGTTGTGTGTGATCCTTTTCCTCCTAGTAGTCCAGTGCCTCCTTTGGAAAGTTTATTAGGTATTTCCTAGGGTTTCCATTTTGTTTAGCTAGGAAATGACTCAAAATTCTCCTCCTATCGGGAGTCGATTACTCATGCTTCTTCTTCTTTGGGTTATATGTCCAAATATTCAAGTTTGGATCCCTATCTTCTCAAATACATGGAGTCTTCTCAGGCACCTTCTATTTTGGGTGGTTTAGGGATAGATGTTATTAAATATTTCGACCCTGGTCGGGCTAGCTATAAGTTGGAAATTAAGCATGCACAAGAGAGATTCTCTTGTGAGGTATCTCATGGTATACAATGTCTCATTTCTAGGGTTCTCAAAGCAGGAAAAAATCCATTTGGTGAGCCTCCATGAAATTCTCCTCTGTCAATATTCGAGGCCTTGGAGGGAGGGCCAAAAAATTATCCCTTCACCTCATAGTTGATATCAATCATCCAGATATTTTAATGATCCAAGAATCCATGGGGGTTTGTGATTCATTTATTTATGAGTTGGTTAAACTCTTTCCTGGGTGGGAGTTTGTAGGGGTGGAATTTGTGGGTCACTCAGAATGCTTAGTTAATAGATGGTCTCTGAAATGTAAGTTACTTATCTCATTTTCTATATGCTCAGGTATCCTGACCAAAATATTAGCATGGAGATGGATCATATCTTTGTGGTCCTCTATTTATATGGTCCATATGACGAAAATGAGAGGTTTTGGTCAAGGCTTTTTGAAATGTAGTGTCTCAAGAAAATTTATCTTATCATTGTTGGTGATCTCAATTTTGTTGTTAGCAGGTCAAAAATTTGGGGACCAAAAACTCATGAAGAAAATTTGGAATCCTTTTTTATTGAAATATTTGAAAGACGGGGGTGGGTCAATGTGGAATCTATAAAGTTAAAACCCACGTGGAGTAATAATGGATGTGGTGAGGATTCCATTGCAAAGAACTTGGATCATTTCTTGATCCATCATAACATTATTGAGTCCATTGGAATGTTTAGATCATGGGTTGGCCAAACTCATGCTTTTGATTATTTTCCCATCTTTTCAAAGATGGATTGCTTGGATGAGAGGCTTAGTTCTTCGTTCAAGTTCAACTCCTCTTGGCTAAATTTGGAGGAGTTTCAATCCCTATTTAAAATCAATTGGCACTAGTTTCATAGGGGTGACGATTCTTCTCCAAGTCATCATTTTGTTTCAAATTTAAAGAAATTAAAGGGATTGGTCTCAACATGGGCCATAGAGAGAAGGAGGTCCAAGGATAAATCTCTTAGGACATTTGAGGAGGAGTTAGATAACATCTATGAATCACTTCAATTTGTTAAGGGGGGGTTGTAGGTTATAGAAGAGTGTAGGAAACTTGAAGCTCGTCGTCACTCCATACTTCTAGAGAAGGAGCAGAAGTGGCACCTTAAAAGTAGTGCACTATGGTTGAAGGAGGGTGACCAGAACTTTTCAAATTACAGGAGGATCAAGAGCTATATATGGGAACTTGAGGACTCTCAAGGTAGTCATTTTCATGGGTTTAAAAAAATGGTGGTGTTGGGGGTGGACCATTTTAATGGTTTATTTAAAGAATCAAAACAGATAAGGATGGATTCTATTCTAAAACAACTTTCCTTCTTTCCTCATATTATATCACAAGAATAAAAAACTGAATTATTAAGAGAATTCTCTTTATAATAATTCTGGGTGATTGTATCCGCTTTCAAAAAAGAGAAAAAACCTATGCCAGATGGTTGGATGATTGAATTTTTCATGCATTTCTTTGATCTGCTAGGTGTTGATCTATTATAGATTGTATAAGAGGTGAAGACTTCGGGTAAGCTCCTTCCTTGCATCAATGCCATGTTTATTTCTCTCATCCTGAAGTCAGATTTCCCATCATCATTTAGTGATTTTTAGTTTATTGCACTCAACAATTGCCTCTACAAAATCACTGCAAAAATCATTGCATATTGTCTCAAGCATGTTCTTTCCTCTTCGATTTTAGCTGAAATTTTTGGTTTTTTAAAAGGAAGATTAATCCATGAAGACATAAGCTCAACATTGAAAGGGATACACTCCATTAAAGTTCTCAAACGTCAATTTTCCTTATTCAATATTGACCTCTCTAAATCATATGACATGGTTTCATGGATTTATCTTTGTCTTCTTATATTGCATGTGGGTTTTGATTTATCACTTGTTAAATGGATAATGGCATGTGTATCCTATGTCCCTTGTGTTTTTCTTATTAATGGGGTGGGTTCTCCTTTTTTTCATCTAGGTCGTGGTGTCTGCCAAGGTTTTCCTTTGTCTCCCTAGTTGTTCCTCTTGGTGGTGGATGACCTAAGTCATGCTTTGGATGATTCCAAGATAGTAAATGGTTTTCTCAGGGTTCTCTTTGGGTGGGAGGTAAATCTTACCTCTCAATTATTTGTGGATGACATTTTGATTTTTTTTTCTCCTGTGTAGAACATGACGTGGTTGCCCTAAATGAATCTTTGTCCCTGTTTAGCGAAGCCATTGGGATGATTATTAATGGGAATAAATCTACCATTTACTTGGTTGATCATCAAGGTACTCATTGGCATTTATTTAACTCTCTGCTAAATTGTTCCATTCCTGCATTGGGGGATGACTTCAAATATATTGGGTTTAATATTAAGCCAAATAACAATGGGACCGATGATTGAATATGGTTGGTGGTGTTAGTCCCTAAAGTTGCACTTGACCGTGAGAGGGCAAGCTAGGGCATCATCAAGTTATTGCAATGGTATTTTTATAAAAGTTTTTTGAATAGGATTTAGAAATGGTTTAAAGTTGGCTCAAGGATACAATAAAGTTATAAGGCTCAATGTAAAAAGGAAAATAAACATCACTGGCTTAGTAAATGACAGACACTTTGATAAATTAGATGGTAAAAGTAAATAAAGAGAGGAATATATATGAGTATTCAATTTGTCCACTCACACACAGATTTCTCATTCCCAAATATCATTAAGAAGTATGAACATGGTACTTGAAATAAATCTTAGTTATGAACAAATTTTCACTGTGTTACTCACAACCAAGATATCATATGCTTTGCAACAGATAAAATGCATTCAAGTAAGAAAAAGAAGCAGATAATAACATGAAAAAAAAATATTTAGTGTCAAAATGCCTTTTCCATTTAGTGTCAATATGAAAATATTTTATTTTCCTCACAGAGGAGTCTTTACAAAAAATATCCATTGATTCCCCAACTGATCGAGCCCCCCTTCAATCCTTTCAATGCCTATTTAAATCACAAAAATAATCCCAAGATCCTATTTTTTATATTAAAATTTAAGATAGGATAATATCAACTGACTATTTCCTATGAGAGAAATGTTCATACGAACATTTCTAATGCCTATAATGTAGTCTTATTAACAACTAATCTGAATATAGACTAGATGACAATTTGATGAAGCTTTACAAAATCCACAAAACGAGGAATACTCTGTTGCTGAGATGGTTCACCCGAGATACAAAAAAGTTCTATTTGAATGAAATATTGTTAACAAAAATGCTCAGCCTCACTATCTTGGTAATAGTCTCGAGCAATTAAAAAACTATGGTAGACTTTCCTTGGGATTTCATTGTTTGATAATTTCAGAAGCTCTAGTGTCCCTCTATTTTAGTTTAGTTGTAAACACCACATTATTCCAATACAATCTTATATTTGATTCTCTTACCTCCTTTAGTAGAGCCTTTTTCTCTTTTCTCTTCCTTTTGAATTCTTGTATCGTTTCCTATTGTTTTTCATTCAATTACTCTACAAAGGACTTTTCTTTCTTCAAATTCCTAATAATACCCTGTAACTCTTTTACCTTGTCTTTCTCTTTTCTTGCTTCCATCCTAAATTATAGATGTTCTTCTACTGGAGTAAGTAGGTTCAAATCTATGGAGGCTCAGGGTTTCCTTAATTCAATTTCATATTTTGAGGACAACCCAGTGCTAAGATCCTCTTCTTCAGTGCTTTCTGATTCTCTGGTTTCTGGAACATCCTGTAGCTAGTTTATTTCTAGAAAGGAATCATTTTTCTCATCATCAATTACATATGTTCCTTTGAGTGTAGATCCAGTGACTGAAATTGGCCTTGTGGTTTCCCTAGTTACAGGTCTCATTGAACACTGTGCTATTTGTTTTCCTTTCTCATGTTTTTGTTTTTGTTTTTGTTCTTCAGATTCCTCCTTTAACCTGTTTGAAGAAGATGCAAGGGTCTATTTTTTATCTTCCTTCATAGTGTCTTTTGAATTGTATTCAATGATAATAAGGTTTTCCTTCTTGATAGAAGGCTAAAACATAACTTTTGAGTTCAACTGAAATTTTTTTGCAGCACTGGTAGTAATTCGTTTAGGGTATTTAGATACAAGTTTCTTTTTGTGCTCATTTTATTACCCTTTGCAACCTTTTTCCTAGTAGATTGTTTCTTCTGCTTGGTTGGTCTTTGGACTAGTCTCGTAGTATAGTCTTCAGGTTCATTAGGTTCCTCCTTGATGTCTGGATCATTTTGGGCATCAATATCTTTATCACTTTTAAGATTTTTGCCTCGATCTGTACTGATATTCTCATTAGGTTTACCTCTAGGAAAATATTCAATTTCCTGTTGTGTCTGTAATTTCCTCTTACTAGCACGAGTCACCCTAGCTACAGGGGATATTTATTTCACCAAAGCATTAATGGATTGAGAGGATTTTTTACCTTTTCTAGATTTCTTTTCCTTAGAAGTTTTGGACTCAGGTTCTTGTTGTTTAGGTTTTAATGACTGAATTAACCAGTCCCAAGACCTTTGAACCTCACTTAAAAAAAATATTACCAATGTTTTAATCAACCCTTGATGAAAAATACTTTTCTTTGTTGTTGCAGGATGTGTCGAAATTCTATTAGACATATTAGATAGGCTTTTCAATAAGAAATAAGGCATATTGAGAGGACAGACACCATTCACATGGATTAATAATCTAATATGATAAAGGTGAACTAGAGAAAAATGACCTTCACGGGTGATGTACCTATGAATGATCAACATGGAGGTGTGCCATTATTTTCTCACCCAACTATGTGGGATTCCTTGGCTCCAATTAAGGTTTTTCCTTTCTGGAATCAAAAATTGATTAACAAACTCCATTACTAATGTTTCTTTCTTCCAGCATCTCTCTCTGTATATTGGCAACTTGCATGCTTTTGATATGGAATACTCTGTCACGTGCATGAGGAGTTTACCCACCACTATTTCGAAGCCATCGAAATTATGTGGAAAGATCATGGAAATATACTCATCATGACCTTGAAATGTTGAGAAGAAATCGAACCAGCCCGCATATTTAAAATTTTGTGCCCTTTGAGGAAAACCTTAAAGTAATTCATTCCCTTCTGGATCTAACTTGGTTATCTTCTCTCTCTTCTTTGGTGCCATGACACTGATAAAATTATGTGGAATTTTTATGAGAATATCTAGGTTTTGATCACCAGCTTTTGAGGACTGTCGAAGTTTGAGAGTTATCTGTTTACCTGCAGAGTATGCATGGAGTAATAGACACACTAAAAATAGATGGATTATGACTTCATACATGGGGAATACTAATCAAGCATTGTGATTTGATATCAATGTGGCGAGTACAACCCGATCCTTCAAGTTAGTTGTCATCATTGAAAAACAAGACCTGATATAGTTCATACACAGATATGTAGATCCTTTGGAAATGATTTCGGGAATTAAAACACAATCTTGGGAATGTGGCGCATGTAGAACTATAATTACTCTTGGTGCAACAAGAATAGCGCTATTCTTGTAGCACCCTTTCCACTTTGACAAATTTGAAAATTTAAACGAGGGAAAAGGACAAGTGATGTGATGGAAATTATTTTATATCATACCCTAACTTTTAAATACTTAAAAACATTTAAAATGTGCATAAAAGAATGAAAACATGCTATCAAGCCAAGGAAGGGTAGAAACAAAGTTTAACAAAAATCATGAAAAATGGGTAAAACATGGATTAAGGACATGTCCAACAGTAAAAAACAAAGTTAAGGACTAACACTGGCTCCTTCTGGGTATAAATGTTTGTGATGAAACTTTAATAACTTGCTCACAAATTTCTTCATATCCCTCTTATTCCACTTTATTTCCCTACTCTGTCATCTTTTATCAAAACCACATCATCTTTTATCAAAACCACAAAACTATAGAGAAGTAATTTCATTGGGTATATGGAGTCTTTATTTGATCTTAAACACACCAAAAGTAAAACCTACTGTACAAACTGAATTTTCTAACCAGTTTTTAAAAGAAGTAATATTTTAGGAATCACCCATTTAATGGGCCTCCCAAAATCTCACTATCATCCAAATTGTGTAAGAGAAAGGTATTGTTGTTCATGACCTTAGCTACTTTGAAAGGACCATACCATAAATTGTCAAACTTACCATGTTTATATTTGTCCTCTCTTCTAGCATCCCACCTCAATACAAGATCTCCCTCTTGAAAAATATCCTTCTTTGTCTTTTTATCAAAAGTTTCTTTAACTTTTCTCTAATGAATAACAACTTTCTGATCCAACTTCTCTCTATTCTGCTGAACCTTGATGATTTGGAAAATTCTCATTTGAATGTCATTGGGCTCTTCTAACTCCTCTTACAGAAATTTTAGAACAGGTACGCCCAATTGAGTTGGGAAAACAATCTATGTTCCATACACCATTTGTAAAGGTGAAGTCCCAATGGATTTCTTAGTACTGATCCGATCAGCCCATAGGGAAAATTTTAATTTTGAATCCCATGATCTTTTATTTTCTGTGAGTAATTTTTTAATAATCCTTATGAGTCTTTTATTGGATGATTATGCTAACCCATTGCCTTGGGGATAATAAGGAGTGGAATGGACCAACTTGATGTTATATTTATTGCAAAATTCAACCATTGAATTGGATTTGAAAGCTTGAGCATTGTCAATAACCAGCTTCTTAGGACAACCAAATCTAGAAAAAATATGCCCTTCAAGAAAATTCATGATTACCTTAAATATGTTGCATTTCGGGTTGGGATTTCTTCGACACTTGGTAAAGTAATATGTGGTTGTGAGTATCAATTTGTGTTGTCTAGAAGATTAAGGATGGATTTCTCCAATGAATTTTAGGTCCCACAGTTGAAAAGGTCCATGAGCAATGATGGGTTTTAAAGGTAAAGACATAAGTTTATGTTTCCCTGCAAACTTTTGACATGGTTCACATTCCCTCACCAGAGCAAATATATCAAAATGTAGAACATGCCAGTAATAGAATGCTCTTAATATTTTGAAAGCAATGTCTTTCCAATGGTGATGTCCCCATGTTGGGCCTGAGATATGATCATCTTCATGAAGTTATTATACACTTGTTTCCATATGTATATATGCGTTTTTTATCTTTCAAATGAGCTTTTTGAAGAATTTTATGGTAAAATGATACAATCGGCATGAGGTACGTATAATTCGTGTTTTGTGATTCAATTAAGTTTAATTTATCATATTTTATGGTTTCCAAGAGTTAATTCATGTTTTTCTACTGTTACAGGGAAAAACACACCATGTTTCTTGGTTTGGCACTTGTTTCGGCACTCGATCCAGCACTTGTTCCGGTACTTGATCTGACACTCGTTCCAGCACCCAGTATTGCACAAAAACGCAAGGCAAGTTGGTGGTTATGGTATTGGCGGCCAATGGTGGACAAATCAAGCACATGGGTTTTGTTTGTCATCGCCCCCTCCAGCTACTAAGCTCAAGACAACTTGATTTCAGTTGTCCATAGAGGGTGATCATTGGGTTCCTCCGTTTTGTTAGTTATGGATGCATTTAATGTAATTTGTTGAAATTAGAGGTGGTTCGACCCTCCTGTGGTCGACCACCTGGGTTGTAATCTTATAAATACCAATAGGATGCTCATTAGATTGTTAACCAAGTAGCATAAGCATTAGAATTGCCAGAACAGTGCCAAAACTGCGTTTTTGGATTTTTATGGTGAATTTGGCATACTGAGGTCGTGGTGTGCTTTTAGAGAGTGACCACGACTTGCTGGGGGGCCCACCAGCAGTCTAGTAACTATCTTCATGTTTATTTGTCATTTCCTAATTTAAATTGCTCTCTTTTTATTTTTTGTACATGTATATTTTTATTGTGCTAATTAGTTTGTTGTAGCTTACTGTTTTACTTCTCTTTTGCAAGTTAGATGATGATATGTGTTAGTATGTGTTAATTTTGTAGATTAGAAAAGGCTTGCAAGTCTCCATACTAACCCCAAGTCTCTTTACTAATTCCGTGTGCAATTAAAAGTCTCTTTCTCTCACTATACTAACCCCACATGTAGTTAGATGATAAATTGTGCTTTCTTTTATATTTTTATGGTCAAGCTTAGAACAAATTTTTAATAAGAACAAAGCATAGTTTTAATCTGAGTTTCTTCTGACAAAGATTGGTGGATGGATAGATTTGCTTCCAGTTTTTGAGTCATAGCTTGCTTACTTCAGTTTTAGATAGATTTCACTTGCTTAGTTATTGGTTAAATGTAATTGTCAATTCACTTTTTAATATCATGTTTTTAATTTCTGGTTTCAGTCATTTTCTTTATCATAGCTTGAATGATTAAAATAGACATAGTATAGTTTCCTTTCACGCAATTTCCTTTCATAGATTAAGATGCAATTGAATTTTTTAATTAGATAATAATGATCTCATCATGATGTTGATGGTTTATACATGAATATGTAGGGTATTTAACATTACTTTTATCATGGCTAAGTTTTCATTGGACTGTTTACTTCACACCTTTCATTTTTCCATTGAAATTAGTATTGAGCTTATACCATTAGAATTGTCCTTTGTTGTCAAGTGTCATCGAGATATCATCCGTCACCACCAAAGGTATTCACACAACCACTAGCATTACATTTGAGTGTTTCATAGGTTAAAGTTAGTTTCTTGCTTTCATAAGTTAGAAAAGATAGTTTCTTGTTTTCATAAGTTTAGTTGATAGTCTTT
>JZKD02S1357033.1:0-11658 GCA_000966675.3 Picea glauca | reverse complement strand
ATGTATAAATATTTTAGTAATGTTTTTATTAATGTATTTAATATATGAAATGTATTTTTTTTTTATGCATTATTAGTGTAATAGTGTATTAAATTAATGTATTACTTTATTTGTGTATTAAAACCTTAAAAATGTATTAATTAATACTTTAGAAATGTATTTAATGTATCAATTAATTAATTAATTACATTATTAATGTATTAATATTTTGATATGTTACATTATACATTATTGTATTAATGTTTTAATAATATTTTACTAAATACATTAAGGTTAATATATTACTACTTTATTAATGTATTATTAATATAATACCTTACTAATATATTATTAATATAATACCTTACTAATGTATTATACATTAAAATATTAATATATTAGTGCTTTAATTTATACATTATAATAATATAATATTGTATTACTTAATGTAATATGTTACACTATTAATGTATCAATGTATCAATTAATCAATTACTATGTTACATTACACTTTAATGTAAATTAATTTTTTAATTTATAGATTAAATTAATAGATAATTAATTTATATACATTAATTCATTAATATTAATACACAATTAATTAATATATTAATGGTCGTCCCCAAGGCATGTCGACCGTCAAGTAGCAACAACCACTTTATAAAAGTGATTGATATAAACAGAGGTTATTAATTTAAAAAAGTGAAAAATGACGAGAATATCAACCACTTTTATAAAGTGATTATTACTAGTTACGTCGAAAGGCGTACACCTATTGACAATGGGTGCTTAATAAGTTTTCTATGGACAGGATTAAATATGTCTGGAATATTCTTAGTAGTCACACAAAATAAATGGTTGTGATTTCAATCATTAACTTCCTAGCTATTATAAATACATCAGTTTATGTGTTTACTTTTTTACATTTACTTAATCATATTTAAACATTACTTTGATAGCTAAGTGATTGCCACCTAAATGATTAACAGAAATTAAAATATTAACACCAGATAAATGAAGCCCAACAAATTATTTGTTAATAGATAATAAAATTTAATATATTCTTTTAATATAGTGCAATTTCAATTTTCTACATTAAACCTCGTCTCACAACGTTCAACGTTCAATATAGTTTCTATAACTTAAAGTTCAGCTCTTTGAAGTAGCCATCTCCAAAACCTGCATACTTTGATGTGGTCGTTTCCAAAACCTGCATAATCGGAGAACAAACCCGCACAGAGTTGTTTTAAAATAAATTGAAGTCATAGTAAAAAGCTCTAATCTCCGGGAGCCCGGCAGAAGCTTTAACCTAAGGAAGATAAAAGAGTAAATTTTGTATTTTAAACGCTAGAAGTTGCAACCGATATGAAACTAGGCTAGATTTATCTAAAATAGAGCACTTCAAACCCCCTAGAAGCTGCAACCGACATGAAACTAGGCTAGAATTATCTAATTTAGAGCACTTCAAACCCTCGCTTGACTGTCATTTAAAAGGCCAAAATCTTCAAACGCTACAACGGAGAATGGCCGCAAGGAGGAGGAGTGGCTGGATGAGAGAGAGGGCTCAATGGAAAGAGGTACGTGCAGTGTCCTTCATGCGTGAAACCCACCAGGAATTTCAATTCCATAGCTAAATAAAATCCCAGGACACAATATATATAGATTCTATGAATTTAGACTTAGAATTGATGTCATTAGCAGCATAGCCAGGTGTTCAGACGACTCCAAAGTTTTTTTACTGAGAAGCAATAGAAGTTGAAGTTTACCTACCTGTGCTCGCAGGAGTGCTTGTTGAGATGAGCCATGCGAAGGATTGAGGGGAATAAGTATGAGTATATACCCAAGCCTCCATCGATTCTCACATAAGTTGAAGTTCACCTTCCTTTACTTGCCTATCTCTCAAATTCGGATAACCTGTGTGCAACACTCTCAAACATAGAAGAAGCCACTTCTTGGTCAATGGCATAAGCTTGAAGTTATCTTTGTTCACTGTGTTTTTGGCAGGGAATGAAGGGCTGCTCACTGAGCTGCATGGCTGAGCCTCCCAGAGAATCGAACTCTATTCTCATCAAATTCGGCAAGAAATTAGACATTGGAATCAGTAGGCCATTGCGTTGTGCATGGAAATCCATCTGTCTTTTGTCTTTTGTTGGAGACATCCATTTGTGCTCTATTTTTAACACTGAATTGTGAACACCACATATGACTGTCAAGCATAATATTTTATAGGTAAAAGTTAGCGTTTTCTTTTTATAACTCATTTTAATGGGTAAAATTCATTTCATATCTTTAATTATTGTATCAAGATTGATATATATTATCTACCAACTATAAATATAAAATAAGCCTAATAAAAATATAATCAATGCATTTGATTGCTATAAAAATATTTTGAACACTGTTTTGGAGACCTAATCAATGCATTTGATTGCTATAAAAATATTTTGAAAACTGTTTTGGAGACCTATTTGTGGCAATGATATAAATGTTTAAAAAAAATCAGAATACAAAAAAATATCAAACCTTTTGTTTTGCTATATACCTCATAAATCCATTCAAAGTAAACAAAATGAACTGGCAGCTTCAAATTTGACTCCTTTTACTGAAAGCACCCAAATCTTTGCCAGAACTGCATATCATACACATATGGCACTTTCATATAAAGTCATTACAAAAATGGGCTCATAATCAAGCACATGTTTAACTCAATCAACCTAATTATGGAAAGAAATTAGCTTTTGTGGTTGGGTTGGGTTTTGTGAGTGAACCATTTTCCATGTTTAGCTTCTCTTCCTTTTCTTCTGTAAGGAGTTGATCAGGAAAAATGAAAGTTCCAATAGCGAAATCCCATTTCTGTATGAGGGTGCCTCTCACTGGTAAACCATATTGCCGCATAAGTAATAGAGAAAGAGATTGATTGATTAAACGTAATGGTAACGTATGGTTAGTTGGATCGAAAACAATTTAATTAAATTATTAAACAGCAATGAATGGATGATATATGTATGGAAAAGAACGAAATGAATTAAATTAGCGAAATTAATTGAATGAATGTATGTACGAGAAAGAAATTGCAGGAGATTCAATTCATTGGTTGGTATTCTAATCGGGATAGGAACACAGCCAGTCCAACAGACAGTGCACTTAATCCCACATTCATAGCGTGCAAAAATTATAATTACATTAAATATATTGATAGACACCAAGTATAAAGTTATGAGGGCGGTGAGGAAATAGAGCACTAAAGGGGAAGTGAAGTTCTTTCCCATTACAGTTAATAAGATATTGACGCTGAGCCCATTTTTCTCAATCTCGGTAAGATATTCACGCTGAGATTCTTAGTAGAGATTCTCAACTACAGTTAGATATTCACGCTCATATTTAGAGTAGATATGAGATTAGTTGAGTGGGTTTTAAATTATTTATTCTTTTACAAAAACGTGTATGGTTTGTATTAAAAAATAGTGATTACATGTACAACATTAATAATTTCATGCCTTGTTCAAAGAGGCAGGATTAGCATTACACATGTGGTTTGTATTAAAAAACAGTGATTACATGTACAACATTAATAATTTTACATGTACAACATTAATAATTTCATGCCTTGTTCAAAGAGGCAGGGTTAGCATTACACATAGGTCATCTATATTGGTTTTTATTATCTAAAAGGCTTTATGTGCTAGGGGATATTTAAGCTTTGGATATTTGCATTAATATAATGAAGCTTTGGATATTTCCATTAATACATAGGGTCCCTTTGCTCAATCGGGTAACAATGTTAGTTGTTTTGTCCGCTTCTCCATTCAGCTCTCGAAGAATGTGATATAATTTAATTTTGTGGAAGGTTGGAAGTAAAATCCTGATCTTTCATATTAGGTGGCGGAGCCTCATGTTGTGGGGGAGGACATGGATGTTTAAAGCCTGAATGATCACCCGGGAGTCTCCAAAGACAGTAACCTCTTTAACTTTCATTGCCAAGACTTGATGAAGTCCTCGCCAAAGTGCGAGCGCTTCAGCGATATTGTTGGTATCCTCTTCGATTCCCCAAGGGAGAGTAAATTCAATTGTTTCTTCTGGGCTCAGAAGAACCCCTCCTCCTCCTGCTGCCCTTGGATTCCCTTTAGAAGCTCCATCAAAGAACAAAGTGTGTTGATGGAGCGCCTTCCTCCAATTTGAGAAGCTCAGTGGATCCATGTGAATTTCCCAAATATCCGGCTGAGGCAAGTGAGGAGACCCAACACGAGGGGCCTTTAGAATTAGGCTCACCATCCATTCTTCTTCATTAGGTGGAAGTTGAGACTTATTCTCTGGAAGGGTAAGAGATTGAAGACAGTCTCCCAACAACGCCTTAGCTCGGACAACTACCTGTGCAGGGGTAGATGTTTTACCTCTGAAAAGACAAGCATTACATTCCAGCCAGATCATCCAGGGAGTGAACTTCGGTAGGGGCATCCAGCAGTAATTAAGCCTGTCTTTCTTGTGAAAAGTAAAGGGGCACATTTTATCCTAGTTATTGAGGAGGGTTGGGATTTGTTTTGGAAGATTTACTTGATTTGACCAAGGGGAAAGGGCAAAATTCCAGACCTCTTTTGCAAAGGTGCAGGACAACAGGAGGTGGTTGGCAGATTCTTCTTGTTGACAGCATAGGGGGCATCTTGTGGGGCCTTCCCAACCTTTTTTTCTAAGATTTTCTCCCGTAAGAATGTTGTTGTGGGCTAGCATCCAGATAAAGATGTCTACTTTTGGCATCGTTTTGGAGTTCCAAACATCTTTTTCCAGAGAGCAGGATTGGGAAAAGCGCTAGGAAGTGCTTTAAACTTCTTGTATCCCTGGGTTGTAGTGTATTTTCCAGTAAGAATGCCCCAACCTCGAGAATCCTTCGTGGATGTTGTTAGAGGGGATTTACCTTGAAGCTCGTTGCGCAGGAGCATTTCTTCATTGTGTAGATGGCTTGGGAAGTTCAGAATTTTCCACTCTTTCCAAGTTCCATCGATATTCCAGCTTTAGATATCCCAGAGGATAGATGCATTTTTGGAGTGGAGCCACCACTTTAGATTGGAGATGCCAGGAAAGGAATCCAGAGGAGGGCCCACAAGAATAGAGTCCTCCCAGATGCGAATGTGTTTCTCGTTCCCTAGAATCCATGTTTGTTCAGACTTGAAGAGGGGGAGAGATCTTTGGCAGATTATAAAAATTGGTGATCCTTTTGGAGTTTTTGGATCCGAGTCGAGGCATTTTTCCCTTTCCCCTGAGAAATACTTTTTCCAGACAACTTGCTTACTCCATGTTGACTTCCCTGTTACCAAATCCCAGAGTATCATAGCACCAAGAGCCAGGTTCTGAGTTCTGAGATCCCGGATTTGAAGTCCCCCTTCTAAGAGTGGCTTAGTAATTTCCCCCCAGCTGACCAGAGGTAACTTGTTTTCATTGTGTTTCCCCCCTTTCCACAGGAATCATCTTAACAACGACTCGATCTTGGAGATGAATCCAATCGGAGTGAGTAAGGTGGAGCATTGATAAATCAAGATCATAGAGAGCACCAATTTAATGAGAACCAATTTCCTAGCTAGGTTTAGCCAATAAGCTCCCCACGAGTTGATTTGATTCTTTAGTTTATCAATTAAAGGAAGCCACTGAGTTGATTTTGGAGCAGATTTGGATATGGGAATCCCTAAGTATTTAAAGGAATCCCATTGTGATTTCCCTGGTATTTCCAGAATTCTTGAGATGTCCGCCATTTCCCTTGGAGTGTAGTTCCAACCAAATATTTGATTTTTTTTATAATTGATTTTGCTTCCTGAAGCTTCTGTGTAGAGATCTAGCTCCTGCTTGAATTTTCTGGCTATGACAGTGCTAGCCCCTCCCACTAGGAGTGTATCGTTCGCAAACTAGGAATGGTTTATTTCTTTGGTTTCTCTTTCCATTCTAAGTCCCATTAACTCTTGATGGAGGCGACAATGCTCCAGCTGAAAGCTGAGCATCGAGGCCTGGATAGCATAAAGTAGAGGCGAAAAGGGAAAGCCTTGTCTAAGACCCCTAGACGCTTGGAAGAATTTTGTTGCATGGCCATTGACCAACGGGGC
Organism: Picea glauca; assembly: GCA_000966675.3. Lineage (NCBI taxonomy): Eukaryota > Viridiplantae > Streptophyta > Pinopsida > Pinales > Pinaceae > Picea > Picea glauca. The sequence continues at coordinate 5,593 of JZKD02S1357033.1, read as the reverse complement.
TATCCAAGGGGAGCCTATACAAGATTTTACCCAATTTATGAATTTAGGGGCGAAGCCGAATTGAAGCATTACCTGAAAAAGAAATCCATGTCTAACTCTGTCAAAAGAATTAGCCAAATCCAATTTGACAATCATACCTTTTTCTTGCTGGAGAAGGCTAGTGTGGATGGCTTCCTGGACCAAAATTATGTTGTCCAACATCTTCCTCCCTTTGATGAATCCACCTTGGTTTTCTGGAATGATTGTTGGAAGGATTCCTTTAATTAGATTGAATATCACTTTTGATATGATTTTGTAAGCTATGTTGTAGAGAGAAATTGGTCAGAACCGATCAAAGGAGGTGACACCTTTCTCTTTGGGTAAGAGGACCAAGAAGGTAGAGTTGGTACTCCCACTGATCTTTTTGCAAGCCTGCGATTTCAGAACCATTATGTGGAGGTCCTTTTTGATTGTTTGCCAGCAAGCTTTGAGGAAACTCGTTGTGAAACCGTCGGGGCATGGGGCTTTGTCAAGTTCCATTTCATTTAAATATTTTTTAATTTCTCTTCTGGAGATAAGGGCAATGAAGATTTGGTTAGAGTTCGGCTGAATTTTAGAGGGAAACTGATTTAAAATATGTTGGAAGTTTAAATTCAGGAGATGTGGCTCCTCTGTATAAATTTCTTTGAAGTGGTTGTGAGCAGCTTTTTTTATTTTTTCGAAATCAGAGACAACTTGATCTTGAGATTGGATTTCCTTTATAGAGTTGGTTTGCTGCTGAGCTTCAAATTGTTTATGAAAGTAAGTGGTGTTCCTGTCACATGCTTTTAACCAAAGGTTTCTGGACTTTTGTCTCCAATACTCCTCTTCCAATCTGCATGCAGAGTGAAGGGTGTGTTGGAGGGATGCTTCGTGTTCCAGCTTGCCAGGAGTGATAAAATCGTCTTCCATATGCAGCAGATGTCTTTCCAAATGGTGTTGGGATTCCAATCTCTAATTGAGAGGTGATTTCATGGATTTAGCCCACACTTTGAGGGCTCTTTTGAGCCTTCGAAGCTTTTCTTCCCAGATGAAAAAGGGGGATCTTGAAACCGGTTTCTACCATACATTGAGGACCAGGTCTTGAAATCCCTCCAAGTGAATCCAATAGGGGCTAAAACGGAAGGGGATAGGTCCCAGATTTACATCTTTGGAGAGTTCAAGGAGAATTGGTTGGTGATCAGAGGCACTAAATGGGAGGATTTTAGATACAACATTAATGCCTAAAATTAGGAATGTGTTTTGGACCAAGAATCTATCAAGGCGAGCATCTATGTTACCCAGTCTGATTCTTTTGTTAGACCAAGTGAATTTTCCACAAGAAGGCTTGATATCATCCAGATCCCATTCCAAGATGATATCTTTGATCCATTCACAGATTGGATATCTAACTAACGAGCCTCCTTTTTTTTCCTCGAGGGAGAGCGTTACATTGAGGTCCCTAGCTAGAAATATATTTCCAACTAATGGGTTCTAAGGGACTCTCTGATAAGGTCCCAACAGTGTTTTTTTTCGAAAGAAGAACAAGAGCATAAATGTTAAAAAGACAAACCTGATGACATGAGTGCTTGTGAAGAAGGTGGGTGAGGATCCAGTGATTGCAGGATTCAGTAAAAACTAAATCAAATTTAGCAGTGTCCCAAAGGGTGCCTATTCCACCGAACGCTCCTCTAGCGTTGACAGCTGCAATTGCTCCTTTTTTCCAAAATTTTTGGATGGTGAGAAGGAAGTCATGCTCCTCCATTTTGGTCTCCTGGATTAGCAGGATATCTCACTTTGAGATGTGAATCATATCTTTCATCGCTTATTCTTTAGTTCTGCTCCCTAACCCTCTACAATTCTAGGAGACAACCTTCATTACTTACTTCTGGGGTTTGTGAAACCCCCCTTGGAAGGAGTCACTTTATGCCTGGCACTCGTTGTGTTTTTTAGCATTTTTTCCAATGTTGGTTGAGATCCTTGAACCATGTCCTTGTAGGTGGTTGTTTCCCTCTTTTCGTTTTTGGAATCCTGACCTCTGGTGACTTGTTTTGGGGATATTTGGGAGATATCAAATTCCTCGTCTTCTTCTTCCGATCTTTCGGTCTCTTTTCCTGCCTCCTATGATTCAAAAGTGTTTCCCGAGTCTTGGGAAGGAGGTAATTCATTTTCTTTCGGCCTATTCCCTTCCTGATTGGATTGGCGATCCACAATGCTTTCATTGGGATCCTTTGCTTCAGCTTCTAAATCCCCCAGACCAGAGAAACTATTTTCAACTTCAATCTGGGTTTTCTACGTCTCCTTGTTCTTTCTTGGATTTGATGAGTTTGGATTAGGGGTTTTTCTTTCTCTTATGGGGTTTGTTTTAGGGTTTGTCTTTGGATGCTTGGGTTGCTTCCACCCTTCCCCTAGCTCCTTCTCTTGTTGCGTGATCTGATTTTTTGGGCCAGGCTTTTGGAAATGCCCGTATTCGTGACAGTTTGCACTTGAAAGGAAATTGTTCGTATCCAACTTTTGGAAGTGTTTCCATTCCCCCATACTTAGCTTCATGGCTTCTGGGAGACCGGCTTCGATGTCTACTTCCACACAGATCCAGAAGAGTACTGGTCCTTGGGATCTGCCTTGTCAATGCATCTTCCCAACCCATTTCCTATTGACTTCAGTGATTCAGGATTCCAACAATGAATCAGCAGAGTGGGCAAGCAAACCCAGACCGAAACCACTTTAGGAATGTCTACAACCGGATCGAAGGCTGGCGACCATCTATTAAGGTACAGGCCATGTGGCCTCATGAAATAGGGTCCATTTCTGAAGATCATATCGCGGTCATCTTTGGAGATAAACTCGAATAAGAAGAATCCCCTTTCGACTACGTAAGAGGTAACATTGTTAGACATCAGAGGTCTCCATTTTTTTTGCACCCAGTTATCTGCTATCTGAGGAGAGGGCCAGAGCCCTGTAAACTGTCTAACCAAAGCCCGATTTGCAAGGGACACTACGATACACATGGGTTGATCCGGTAGTAGAGAGATTTCTGGGACTTCATCGATCTTCTTGACAAATTTTGCAAGGGAACCAGCAAGAATTTTCTTCCCTTGCGCGTTAATGAGACGCCTAAAGGCTTCGACGTCAAAGGCAGGGGGAGGCGGTGGGGAACCACCTCCAACCAGGCACATGATACTTTCTTGAGGGATGCAACCCTTGGTGGATCGTTGCTAGCCGATCAGGCGGATCGTTGCAAATCGATCGGGCCAGGGATTTCACCTCTACGGAATGCTACAAGCTGATTATGTCAAGGTTGTGGATCGCTGCAGGCCGATCGCCAGCGACAGAGCTCGACCTAATTGAGATGTTGAGTGGGTTTTAAATTATTACAATAAATTATATTACGATATTATTGAAAAATATAATAATATAAGACAACATATTAGACGAAAGAAAAGATGAGTTTAGTTGGAGTGGGTTTTGAATTATTATAATTAAATATACTATGATAATATTCAAAAATATAATGACGATGATGGTGGTGGTGGTGGTTAACATCTACTGAAATCAAAATTGGTCTATTAGACCTTAAGAAAAGTAAGAGATTACTTGGATTTATTTAAAATGTTATTTATATACTTGAAAATCATCAAGAGAAGTGTTCCAAGATCACTAAAGTTTTGATGACTTAGAAGGTTAGGAAGGTCCATATTGTGACAAATATTTTGAAATTGAGATTTAATTTGGGTATACACAGGGCACTCTAGGAGAAAGCGATTTTCATCTTCAACCGTCTTGGTGTCACAAAGGTGAGATATTATTTCCTACCATGGTGTTTTGGGGATAGCCCAATGCCCAATTTCACTATGCAACTCATGAGAATTAATTATTATTTTAGAAATATTTATTCTCTTCTTTATGCTAATCAAAACAGAGAGATACTTTTGCTCTTCAAGATTAGGGTTAACCACCTCCTTATAATATCTTAATTTTTTGTTATCTTCTAATTCTTTATTGCACCATAGATTCTCCTTAAATTTAGATTGTGTAATATTTTTAATATCATCAATATTCTATAGAATAACTTCTTCTTTTATTCCCCAATGATTTAGCCAAGACTTGACATCATTATGGCATCCCTACTTGAGTTGTTGGTGAATTTGGCTAGAGTTTGAAGCAGTTTTTGGGAGACTCTTGTCATCCATGTTGTTTATCTTGTTCTTATACATCAAGTACCTAATAATAGTTGTTCTCTAAATGGGGAAAAGACTCACTTCTATGAGGAGGATATGATAAGGTGTATTGTCTTTAATTTTGAGATTATAAGTTATACAATTCTTTTGGATCTTCTCTATCTTTCTCCAGAATTATTGAGAGATATTGCATCCCCAAATTTCACATCCATATAAGATAACATGAGTGACAAGAGTCTCAAAGAGGATATTTTTCTTATCCCACAGTTAAAGGTCTACTAATTTACAATTATTTCCAAGCCCATAATAAGCTTTCCACCCTCCATTTACACTTTTTCTCAATGCTATAGTTCCAATTGAGTTTGTGATAAACATCAATCCCAAGATACTTGTACAAAGGCACTTCCTCCAATATATTGTTGTCATATACAAAACTAACATAGGTGATCTTGTTGTATTTAATGATCACAGTTATTTTCAAACCCATAATAATCGTTCCACCCTCCATTTACCCTTTTTCTAAATGCTATAGTTCCAATTAAGCTTTTGATGAATATCGATTCCAAGATACTTGTACAAAGACACTTCCTCCAAGATATTTTTGTCATATACAAAAGTAACATATGTGATCTTATTGTATTTAATGATCATAACCTTTGTTTTGTCAGCGTTCACAATCATACATGTACTAGAGTAGAATTCCTTGAGGATTCTAAGCTGCTTACAAAGGTCATAGGGATTCCTTTCCATAAGAAAAATATCATCGGCATAGAGAAGAAGGATGATGACTATACTAGCAAGAGTTGGTCAAACACAACTTGTAGCTTCCAAAAATTCTTCTAACTTGTCAATATAAATACCAAAAAGGTAGGGGATAAGGGACAAACTTGCTTGATTCCTATATTGCAATTAATTTCTTCTAACAAACCATAACAGGTATGAGTTTAGTTGGAGTGGGTTTCGAGTGAGATGTCCCAACCTAGAGCCCTTAATAAAACCCTTTTAAATTATTATAATAAAATATATTACAATATTATTCAAAAATATAATAATCTAAGACAACATGCTAGACCAGAGTAAAGATGAGTTTAGTTGGAGTGGGTTTCAAATGAGATGTCTCAACCTAGAGCCCACAATTTATCCTTTTTAAATTATTATAATAAAATATACTATGATATTATTCAAAGATATAATAATATACGACAACATACTAGACTAAAGCAAAGATGAGTTTAGTTGGATTCTGTTTCAAGTGATATGTCTCAACCTAGAACCTGACATTGTCCTAACAAGCTCTAGGCCCGTGATTTAAAAAAAAAAAGATGAAAATTGTATGCATGTTATTAGTTTTCTACTAGACTAAAGCAGAGATGAGTTTAGTTGGAGTGAGGCTTGTGCTTTTCCAAAAATAAAGATGA
>JZKD02S1357011.1:0-11569 GCA_000966675.3 Picea glauca | reverse complement strand
TTGTTCACTGCCACTTCAATAGGCATTGTATGTTTCATACTTCTTCTAGGCTTTGAATGCATATTCATCATTGTTGAAGCTACATACATTGTTTACTAGTTCGGTGAGTGCTTCTTCTTCGTTGGTTTGTCGGTTGTTGCTTGTTGTGCTTTGGTTAAACTTTGCAAGGTTGGGGTTCTGCATTTGCATTTGGATCTGTTTTTTTTTTCCTTTGTGGGGTCCAGTTGGTGCACCCACAATTCGACCTTTGCTTCTGTCGTACATGGTTTTGGAGTAAGTTTCGATGCCATAGTTTCATTTTCTATTCCTTCTTTTGTTGTTCAATGTTTGCAGTTTGCAAGTAAGAATGTTTGCTTATTTCTACTGGCATGCTCATCATATGTTTCCGGTTCCTTTTGTGCTTCGACTGCAATTTGGTATTTGTTGGAGATATATATGTTGTTTGTTGGTTCGGTGGTTGTTGCTTGTTCACTAGTTTGTTGGTTCGTTGGTTGTTGGTTGTTGTTGTTCAGCTCAAGTTTATGAGCTTGGGGAATTGTTATTGTGGTTGGGCCTATTCGTGCTTTATCGCTGGTTTGGTGGTTGTTGGTTTCCTTTGTTTGCTTTGGCTTTGCAGGGTTGGGGTCCTGCACTGGTGGTTGGAGATTTCTTTTCTTTTCTTTTTTTTTTTTTTAAGGGGGGGAGGCGCGCTTTGTGGTGTTCAGAACCTACACGCACGAGTTGACCTACGGTTGTGTTGTTTGCCATGTCTGGTGAGGCTGAGATTTGGCACCTGTTCCGTGCCCACCTGTTCTGCTGTGAAATTTTGCTGATACTTCAGTGTTGACGTGATACAAAAAAGTCGCATAAGAAATAATTGGACAACTACATGTGCAATTGCAGTGTCCGCCGTTTTTTTTTGTTAAGATAAAACATGTGCAAAAAGCACACTTATTAACCATATATGGTGAAATGTGCCCATATCACAATACAACTTATTTATCCTTTACACATATTGGTGTGACCATGATACCATTTTTCTTGTTCCTGAGATAAGATACGTACACTAAAGATACAAAAAATATATATTTCCATGTCTGGAAGCATATCTGGATACTTTCCCACATAAAATCAAAATCATTTATCTATGTCCATGCAATTTCTTAATATTTTGTGGCTTGTAATATATTTTGGGCAAGGAAAAACTTTATATATTTACAACCATGGATGGAGAAAATCAAAGGTTCATGTTTCTGACTATATTTTATTCTATTAGTTGATTCTCATTTACTGTATCTACATATTACTTGTTCTCCGCTGCATACCAACTTCCGTTCATGTTTATTGTATTTTGTGTGTTCCCACATTCAAACAAACATAATTGCTGGAGAAAATGAAGTATTCTTAAGTACAATAGTGGAAGACGAGATACAAGGGTACATTCTTGTACTGTTATTTCATGTTCCATTGTTTGTATTTCATTTATTGTATGTATATGTTTTCACCTTGTTTGTTGTACGCAGATATTTCATGCCTTCCTACATAGTAACTTATCTTCACTACATGTCTTCTTGTGTCCATTGTATTTTTCCTGCATTTGAACAAACAGAGTGGTTGGAGAGGAAGACAGACTCTTTGGCGTGAATATAGAAGACAAGTTGCAGAGGTGCATACCTGTACTGTTATTTCATATTCCAGTGTTTAGCATTTCATTTATTGTCTGTGTATTTGTTCTACTGCTTTCCACCTTTTTTACTGTGTGTATATACTACATATCTTTCTGCTTATTCTCATCTAAATTGTATTCTCTTTGCTACTACATTTAAATAAATAGAACTGTATTTCTTTATTTTACATGTCTTTCTTCTTACTAACATGCCTTCATGTCCATTGTGTACTTGACATTTCTACCTTGGAAGAAACAGATTGATTGGAAAGGAAGATGATTTATTATATGCAACAACATAGGGTCTGTTGTGGAATCTTCGAAAAGGTATACCCACTGTGCTAGTTATTTAAACATACAAAACGGGTTGGGGCATATAATATTGGACTAGAAAACGATGATTTGGCAACAATGGGATTTCCATTTTCTATTATCCCTTTTTCTTTCTGATTTCTCTTCTTAGTTTTCTTTCTGAAATTTTCTTGGTGCGCGGGTTGGAGGACTCATGGGTTCACATTTATGGTCCTTCTTCTACCTTATTCCATACCTACCCACTTTGTCGATTGTGGGTGCCCGACTGGCGGGTTCAAGATTACCTGTTTGGCCTCAGAGGTTCCGCGATATATGGATTGGCCCCCCGGCCCCGCCATTGCACCCTATTTACTGTTACATAATTTTCCAGTCAAAAAATATGAGGCATACAATTTGACCCTTGGGTCATCATGTTTCTTGAGTGTCCCTTCACACCGTATTTCATATTCCATCTCTTTCGACCCTGCATGTGTCATTAAGAACAATAATGGAAAATATACAATGCATATGCTCATTTAGTCCTTCTGATGTTGAACTACACATGCTTGCATCAAAAAAAGCTGGACTAGTGACATTCCCATGAGCAGTCAATCATCCCAAACATTAGCAGACTGACAAGGCCAAAGGTAAAGACGCATACATTCTGTTACTCGCATGTTTACCAAACAAATATCCTCAACTATGTGTTCATCTATGGCATGGTGAGTATGCTGATGTCATCTACAACACATACTTTATAGTTCAAAATAAGTATCAACAAGTTCAAGTGAGATGCCGAACACATCACAGGCTCCGCAAACTAAGAGGTTTGGTTGCAAAACCTTGGCTCCATAGTTCATCCAAGTTATGCATCTACTTGTACATTCATGGCAGGAAAAGAAAAGAAAACAAAAAAATAATTCACATTACCTTTTCCTATTAAAAAATTGTCACTAGGTCTAAACTTGTAACACCCAAAATACTATAAATAGAGGGCTTGAATAGCTGCCGAACTGAACAAGTGTTCATCGGGGACATAATGGTTGTCTATAGCACCTACTTGGACAAGGAAAACAAAACTAGATCCATTATGCGTGCTGAGATGACAAACAAGGAGGCCCTCATGAAAGTTACACTAACTATTCCTACACAATTTGTACACAAACATGAAGAAAATGTATTGCCAGGTAATGGGATATCCATTACAAATTTTAATATATTTCCCAAAACAGTATATGATCGTGGTGATTTTGATCGGATTATATCGCTCAATGAAACAAGTATCGTGGAAAAAATCCCTGCTATTTGTTCAAAATATTGTTTTGTCCTGGACACAACTATCAACCAAATTTCACAGAGCAACGACATTTACCCAATCGGAACCATTGGCGCAGCTGTGACATTCATGAGAAAACTTGGCTCGCAACACATTCTCCATATAAAATATGGAGAATCAGATAGCGACAAGGCAATGGTACCATTCTCCATATCCAGTTTTGTCCTTTTCTTTCGCATGTCCATGTATCTCGGTTAAGCTACACAAATATTACACTGTTCCATGTTACAATTGCAATTGTTCGATACCTATTCAAATTTGTTTTCGTTAGTCGAACAACAATTGCACAAAGGGAAATTTCCACTTATGCTCTTCAAAAATATAACAAAGAAAAGAGATGGTAAAGAAAGGATGTTTCACACAACTCAATCAACATTTGTGACAGAGTTGCGAGCAGACATAATATAGGATCTCAAGAAGCTAAATAGCTCTACAACTGTTGTGAGTATACATCTACAGTTTCATCCTCACTTTTCTCATACAAATAGCCTTGACCAAATCCATGCATTTTTTTTTTTTCTAATTTTTTTTGGGGGTGTAGTTGTAAATTATTTTGTTCAATATATTAACTGCTATGCTCACGTTTCCAGGTTGAAGGTGTTTTGGTTGTAGAAAATGAATACTTGACCCCCTTTGAGCCTATGTGTGTGAAATGAAACTCTCCTTCTTCTACTTATGCCTTCATAAATGATGATACGATTGATTGTCTGTGATGCAGTAAAAAATGTCCATACATATATAGACATGACCTCAATGTTGCTATCTGAACCGTTGGCAACACAACTGTGCATTGCACAATTCAACAACCTCTGTTACAAGATGTGCTTCTTGAGTTAGCAGAATTGCATATGAAGCATACCTACAAAAAAAGGCAAAGAGTGTCTACATGCTGCATGACTTTTAGATACATAGCAAATTTACCTTGAATGAGGACAATATGATATTGCATATCGACTGGAAAAAAAAAAAATTGTGTCAAGCTCTATCAGGGAAACGAAAACCAATGGGATGATGTGTTTTTTTTATATATCTATTTGTTTGATATATAATGGAATTCCATTTATTGTTCAATATATCAATATATCAGTACAGTTGGTGTTTACTAGATTCTTGGTTGTATGCTTCGCTCTCGAAAATTAATAATACATTTAGGATCTTCACAGTCTTTCTATGATCTTAAAGACTATAAAGGACATGCTTTTCCCTTTGATATAATTTATGTGATGCAAAATGTGGTATGTGGCTCATTTTAGCACTTTTGTTTGATTGATGAACTTAAAAAAATTAATCTCCTGGAATAATTTGAAATAAATGAATATATACTATGCGAAGTCCAATGGAATTATCATATCAATGAGAGGACACTAAAATTCAAATTCATTTTTGTTATACTTGCGATGAGCAGTACAATAAGTTTACTTAGACATCCCAAAATTGATTTTCCTTGTGGCTTTTTGACGCTTCTCTTATACAAGCAGATCCTGGAAACTATAAGCATTGCTTGCTATATCTATTCCTTCATTGAAGAATCTGTTCATATGTTTAATGCACTTCATAGTTACTGTTAAGACTGTTAGCATCAATTCTTACAGCCGGGGTGTTTTTTCCTAATTTTAGACCCTTGATGTAGAATGCGAAGAAATGGGGTGTGAAAACCCATCAAATGGGTTCTAGTCCAAGGCCGCAGCCTAAGCACCAAGTGCAGCCCATAGGAGAAGTCCATTTCGGGTTTAAAATCAAGGGAGCGAGTAGTCTGATTTCAATGACAAGGATCAAATGGCGAAGCAGATCGATGGTCGACGGGAAATTGCAGTCAACAAAGTTGCGCCACGATTAGCACAATGGATAGCGCTTATATTACATTCATCAAATGATCAAGACCGTCCATCCAGAGGGACGCGTGGTGCACATGTAGGCTATGTCTCCACTTCACCCATCGCGACCTTGAAACACTTTTCTTTGCAGCTGGGATCCCCAAAACGTGAAGTGTCGAAGGCGTCCCGGACCTAGGCCCACAATATCACAGAGCAGTCTCAACCGTCCATCCAAAAGGGACACGTGGTACGCGATTAGGCTCCTCGCCTTTTCTCCCATCAAAAATTTGAAGCACAAAGAGCAGCCTCTTCCTATCTCTGAGATGCGAAGTGCCAAAGGCATCTAGGACCCGCAATATTGCCGAGAGGATCGGGACCGTTCATCAGAAGGACACGTGGCACAAGATCTGAGCCACATGTGGGGCCTTTTGGGATGTTCATAGTGAAAGCGCCGAAGACGTAATCTTAGTCGTCCATCCAAAAGGATGCGTGGTGCGCGATCAAGTCATGTAGGTATTCGAGAGTTCAAGGGGTAAGCGCTCCTCATCATTTCACATGTCGAAATCTCAAACCCTGAAGTGCTGAAAGATCCTTTGAGGAAAAGCACAGGGTTGCATACCATGGTCACTTGGGGAAAAGGAAAGAGCTATACAAAGGGGGCCAAAAGTGTCGAGTTGAGTTTCAGTAGGGGCACACCGCATTCTCTAGGTGCCAGTTCGACTTGATCTCAATCTTGATACCTACTCGGAGTGAATGAAGAAGAAAGGGGGTGGTTGAAAACTTGCCTAACTCATTAATTGCAAGGTATGGATGTCCCGATAGGAAGTCTGCCCGAGATGGTCCTCTGTACTAGTTTTTTCCATAGAAGCCATGCCGAGTCCTCGACTCACCAGAGAAGCTTGCGCACGCTAATTCAGCATTTAAGGGCTCAACTACCCCTTAGCATGAGCCATGCAGAGTTAAGATGGCGTATGACAGAGGAGTGCAGGCCAGATTTGATTGAAGAGATGCCCCATCCTGACAGCCCAGGATGCTTCTGTTGGGAAAATGTTTAGGAGTATATGTACTTAGTTTTGACATTTTTCAAACGATAGATGGTTGAGCTAGGCTCCCAATTGTAAAAGTTTTGGTGAAGCACTGGTTATTCTGGTTATGTATTGGAACTTGAGACTTCTTGCCTTATGAATGTCAGTTTCTTTCATATCTTTGTTTGCACTGTGTTAGAACAGCTCGGAATTGGAGGATCCAGTCGAGCTATAGCTGTTATAGGATGATGTAGGTTGGATCACTGTAACAATTGCGTTGTCTCTAATTGGTCTTGTGATTTTCTCAACGATGAATGACTTGGAATTGGAGGATCTAGTCAAGTCACCCCTTCAGTTCCCCGAAAATTTGAACCAAGAGGATCTTGCATTTAGAGTTTTTATTATGCAAACTGATGAAAGGCCTATTACCCGAGGTAGTTTTGTTCACTCCTCTCACCAAGTCTTCCACCTGCTCATTTTACANTCTCATACAAATAGCCTTGACCAAATCCATGCATTTTTTTTTTCTAATTTTTTTGGGGGGTGCAGTTGTAAATTATTTTGTTCAATATATTAACTGCTATGCTCACGTTTCCAGGTTGAAGGTGTTTTGGTTGTAGAAAATGAATACTCGACCCCCTTTGAGCCTGTGTGTGTGAAATGAAACTCTCCTGCTTCTACTTATGCCTTCATAAATGATGATACGATTGATTGTCTGTGGTGCAGTAAAAAATGTCCATACATATATAGACATGACCTCAATGCTTCTATCCGAACCGTTGGCAACACAACTGTGCATTGCACAATTCAACAACCTTTGTTACAAGATGTGCTTCCTGAGTTAGCAGAATTGCATATGAAGCATACCTACAAAAAAGGCAAAGAGTGTCTACATGCTGCATGAATTTCAGATACATAGCAAATTTACCTTGAATGAGGACAATATGATATTGCATATCGACTAAAAAAAAAAAAAAAAATTTATGTCAAGCTCTATCAGGGAAACGAAAACCAATGGGATGATGTGTTTTTTTTATATATTGATTTGTTTGATATATAATGGAATTCCATTTATTGTTCAATATATCAATATATCAGTACAGTTGGTGTTTACTTGATTCTTGGTTGTATGCTTCGCTCTCGAAAATTAATAATACATTTAGGATCTTCACAGTTTTTCTATGATCTTAAAGACTATAAAGAACATGCTTTGCCCTTTGATATAAGTTATGTGATGCAAAATGTGGTATGTGGCTCATTTTAGCACTTTTGTTTGATTGATGAACTTAAAAAAATTAATCTCCTGGAATAATTTGAAATAAATGAATATATACTATGCGAAGTCCGTTGGAATTATCATATCAATGAGAGGACACTAAAATTCAAATTCATTTTTGTTATACTTGCGATGAGTAGTACAATAAGTTTACTTAGACATCCCAAAATTGATTTTCCTTGTGGCTTTTTGACGCTTCTCTTATACAAGCAGATCTTGGAAACTATAAGCATTGCTTGCTATATCTATTCCTTCATTGAAGAATCTGTTCATATGTTTAATGCACTTCATAGTTACTGTTAAGACTGTTAGCATCAATTCTTGCAGCCGGGGTGTTTTTTTCCTGATTTTAGACCCTTGATGTAGAATGCGAAGAAATGGGGTGTGAAAACCCATCAAATGGGTTCTAGTCCAAGGCCGCAGCCTAAGCGCCAAGTGCAGCCCATAGGAGAAGTCCATTTCGGGTTTAAAATCAAGGGAGCGAGTAGTCTGATTTCAATGACAAGGATCAATTGGCGAAGCAGATCGACGGTCGGTGGGAAATTGCAGTCAACAAAGTTGCGCCACGATTAGCACGATGGATAGCACTTATATTACATTCATCAAATGATCAGGACCGTCCATCCAGAGGGACGCGTGGTGCACATGTAGGCTATGTCTCCACTTCACCATCGCGACCTTGAAACACTTTTCTTTGCAGCTGGGATCCCCAAAACGTGAAGTGTCGAAGGCGTCCCGGACTTGGGCCCACAATATCACAGAGCAGTCTCAACCGTCCATGCAAAAGGGACACGTGGTACGCGATTAGGCTCCTCGCCTTTTCTCCCATCACAACTTTGAAGCACAAAGAGCAGCCTCTTCCTATCCCCGAGATGCGAAGTGCCAAAGGCATCTAGGACCTGCAATATTGCCGAGAGGATCGAGACCGTTCATCAGAAGGACACGTGGCACAAGATCTGAGCCATAGGTGGGGCCTTTCAGGATGTTCATAGTGAAAGCGCCGAAGACGTAATCTTAGCCGTCCATCCAAAAGGACGCGTGGTGCGCGATCAAGTCATGTAGGTATTTGAGAGTTCAAGGGGTAAGCGCTCCTCATCATTTCACATGTCGAAATCTCGAACCCTGAAGTGATGAAAGATCCTTTGAGGAAAAGCACAGGGTTGCAGACCATGGTCACTTGGGGAAAAGGAAAGAGCTATACAAAGGGGGCCAAAAGTGTCGAGTTGAGTTCTCTAGGTGCCAGTTCGACTTGATCTCAATCTTGATACCTACTCGGAGTGAATGAAGAAGAAAGAGGGTGGTTGAGAACTTGCTTCACTCATTAATTGCAAGGTATGGATGTCCCGATAGGAAGTCTTCCCGAGATGGTCCTCTGTACTAGTTTTTTCCATAGAAGCCATGCCGAGTCCTCGACTCACCAGAGAAGCCTGCGCACGCTAATTCAGCATTTAAGGGCTCAACTACCCCTTAGCACGAGCCATGTAGAGTTAAGATGGCATATGACAAAGGAGTGCAGGCCAGATTTGATTGAAGAGATGCCCCATCCTGATAGCCCAGGACGCTTCTGTTGGGCAAATGTTTAGGAGTATATGTACTTAGTTTTGACATTTTTCAAACGATAGATGGTTGAGCTAGGCTCCCAATTGTAAAAGTTTTGGTGAAGCACTGGTTATTCTGGTTATGTATTGGCACTTGAGACTTCTTGCCTTATGAATGTCAGTTTCTTTCATATCTTTGTTTGCACTGTGTTAGAACAACTCAGAATTGGAGGATCCAGTCGAGCTGTAGATGTTATAGGATGATGTAGGTTGGATCACTGTAACAGTTGCGTTGTCTCTAATTGGTCTTGTGATTTTCTCAACGCTGAATGACTTGGAATTGGAGGATCCAGTCAAGTCACCCCTTCAGTTCCCCGAAAATCTGAACCAAGAGGATCTTGCATTTAGAGTTTTTATTATGCAAACTGATGAAAGGCCTATTACCCGAGGTAGTTTTGTTCACTCCTCTCACCAAGTCTTCCACCTGCTCATTTTACAATCAACCCACTAACTGAAGTTAGATCAAGACCTCGTTTGTTCTTTACATACCATACCTAGTCCCTGAGCTAGAGTGATTCCGTCCTGGGTCTCTAACCATTTGATCATCCATTAAACTTATCGTGAAATAAAACTTATGGGCGTTGGGCTCTGCTCCTGTCGCAATCCAGGAGTGACTTATGACGCTAACATTTCTGGTGTCATTGTTGGGGACGAAGTTGAAAATTTTCCCCGAGATTGAACGACATTGAGCTTCTAATTCTGAGGGTGCACCAGGCATCAAAGCCTTTGAAGATTGCTACTATGCACCTGGCGACTCCATTGTGATGAATCCACTGGAGCGAACCCGTTGTTTTAGTTGTGGCTTCCAGAGGCAAACATACATGATCCCATCCACATCTGCCTCTATATACACCCGTAGCTGATCCGAAGGTGATTTTAAGAAAGGGAAAGGCCTCTGAAGGAGAAGCTTCCATTACCGAACCAGGTAATCCTCCATCTCCTTCTGTAGAAACTCCATTTTCTTCTCCTCAGTTTCCTAGCAGATCTTTTTCTGAAGTTTCCCGTTTCCTGAATTTCAGGAGTGTTCCTGCTGAGTTTTCCCCTCCCGGTCTGGGATTGGAGGGAGAAATCCTTGTCACTCCTCTATCCCCTTAAGCTATACCTTCGTGTAGACCCAGGACCACATGAGACCTCCCCACTCCTAGCTTTACCACTCCTCCTCTTGTTACTATTTCCACTTCTGCATAGAGAGAATCATATGCTGACTCAAGCCCATTAGCCCTCTCCCTAAATCCCCCATCGTTTCCTAGAATCTCATTCTCAGTATCCCCTTCTCGAACTCCTTCTCCTCTGAGTTCTCCTCCACCTAATATTCCTATGGAAGGAGAAAATCCCTCCATGACCAGAATGGAGGCTATTATAGCTGTTAGGTATGCTCCCATTGTGTTACCTCAGCCTCTCAATTCTCTTCCAGCAGATGGTTACCTCAAGAAGCTTCCCAAGTTTACAGGCGAGGGGGACATAACTGCAGAATAACACCTTGAAGCCTACTACAGTTTTACAGACAGTCATGTTATCATGCATGAGATGTATGGATGAGGATTTTCATCCATAGTCTTGAAGGCAAAGCTAGAAAATGGTTTAGGGCCCTGCCTCCTGGATCTATTGATGGGATTGAGGCTTTGGATAGTGCCTTTTTGAGACAATGGGGAGACAAAAAGGACTTCATGTATTACCTGAATGAGTTTGGGTCTTTGAAGAGAAAGTAAGGAGAGTCTGTCTCTGACTTCTCCAAAAGATTTAATAAAATGTACAATAAGATCCCCACTGAGATAAAGCCCTACGAAGCCTCTACAAAGATAACTAATGCCAACGCTTTTGATCTTGATTTCTATCTCCTGTTGAGGGAAAGGAGAGCCACCACTCTAGCTCACATGCAGGATGCAGTCGTGGAAGTAGAGTCTAACATATTGGCTATTGAACGACTCAAGAATAAGGATGACAGAGACATATCCAGAAGAAGAAAAAAGGCCTCCTCATCCCATTCCTCTCCCCTTCCCTTTCATATGGATGAGGTGGCTAAAGTACTGAAATCCCTTTTGGCTAGGATCGATAAGTGGGAGTTAGAGGGGAATCCCACGTACAGAAACCCCCAAAATACTGATAACAAAGGTTTTAGGAGGCATGGTAACAATATGCCATATAATTTTCCAAAGGAACAAAGAAGCAGAGACAGGGATGATCAGAGGATTCAAGCCCCTCTCTAGAATATCCTAGTTGCTCATGAGGAAGGGGAGGAGGTGGATGAACTCGACCATGAAATCCCATGCATCGAGGACACTTCCCCATTTCCTCATTTGACTCAATATGCATATGAAGAATCCCTTATCAACACTCAAATCAATGAGTTGAGTAAAGGCGAAAAGGCCAGCTACACTCCTAACAGATACCATCTCAGGTCAAAAAAGAAAGAAGGGGATTTTGATAGCTAGGATCAACCCCTCATAGTGGAAAGGCCTACTAAAGCTACAACAACCACTACTAAATAAAAGAAAGCTTAGAATGCTTCGCCAACAACCAAGGAACCTACCTCCGAGGTAAGGGAAGCTCCTAAGTCTCTCTCCTCCTTTATTTTTGAGCATGA
>JZKD02S1357000.1:0-11569 GCA_000966675.3 Picea glauca | reverse complement strand
TTTTTCTATGTGTCTCGATGTAGCATATTTGATTTATGGATTCCTGAGGCGGTAGAGGATCTATTGTCATCTTGCCTATTTTTCATTGTTTATCACTCATACACTTGTTGTTTTCTTTTGTTGTTTTTGTGTTTATTTTTATTTGTTGTTGATAGTTTTTTGTGTTTTTTGTTTTGTGTTTTGTCTTTTTTTATTCTGACTTTTTTTTTTTTTTTTTTTTTTTTTTGGATGTAGCATATTTGATTTATGGATTCCTAAGGCAGTAGAGGATCTGTTGTCATCTTGCCCATGTTTCATTGTTTATTATTCAGACACATCTATTCTCTTTGCAAGGAAGATCTTTGCTTAGCGAGTATTTGTCTTTATGTTATTCTCTTATCCTTCTCTTCATCATTAAGACAATATTTTGTTTGATAGGGAACTTAGACACCTTCAATGAGCATATTTTTTATGACACCATATCCCAATGGTCCATCACTGATCTGCAGTTATATCTGTTGTATTTCCCTTTCTTTAAATTCTTGTTTATCCGCCTACTCAAACCATTTTAATCCATTTACGTTTTGATGGGTACTGGGCTTATCCTCTTGTAGTTTGAGGGTGATTCTCAGTGCTAATATTTATGGTGTCATTGTCGGGGACGAAAGTGAAGATATCTTCCCTGGGAAAACGACAACAAAGAGATCCAGTTTTAGATGGTGAACTAAAGTTGGACACATTGTTATGATTGTTTATCTTTCACCACGGCGACTCCATTTTGCAGAATCTGTCGGTGACTCCACTGAAAGGAGACAAATAAAATGGCTATGAAGGCTATCCTGGCCAAGAGTTTTTCCCCACTAAATTTCTCAGCCATAGCTGGTTATCCACATCTCGTGCCTCAAATTGATGAATGGCAAGATCTGATGCCAATATTTTATGAAGGCGAGAATGACATCCCTCTTGAACATGTTTTAGGGTTTCATGCTTTGATGCAACAGCTTGACATCCAACATGAATACATATGTATGAAGTTGTTTATGTACTCTCTTCAGGGAGATGCTTGTATTTGGTATCACTCTCTTGAGATTTCTATCGTTTCTTCACTCAAAGAGTTTCATGCAGCGTTCAATATTCATTGTCAAAAATTTTATTCCTCTAAGTTAATTTTCCATAGTTGTTGTGAGGAGTATAAAGACTGTGTTCAGGATATAATTGATTCTTATGAAGGCTATGAGAATGAATAATATGCCTTGGATGAGGAATCAACTCTTTCTCTTCCCTTTTCATCTGCATCAGATGAAAACTTTGTTGGTTGTCTCAATAAGGAAAGTGTAGAAATTGAGTCTATTTTGGAAGTTGATACTCTTTGTAACCATGTCTCTAAAAAACCTAGATATGAGCAACCTATTTTTGACTCATATGATGATGATAAGATATTGCTTCCTAGATTGAATCTTGAAAGGTAGCCTGTGTTTAATAATGAAGACCAATATTCTCATGTTGGGCAGGAGATACCTCTTGGTATGTCATTCGAGACTCCTCCTTTATTTGATCATTATGGAGAGAGTGATGAAGATGTTGAGGTGTTTCTTGTCTTGTAAGAAAAAAGCATTAGCATCCAGCCTTCTAATGAAAGTGAAATATTTTACCAAGAGCAACATGATACAGAGAAAGATCCATCCATTGATATACATGAGGAGACTTCTTGCCATTAGCTAACAGATGTTATCATAGAAGATAAAAGAGAAATGGATTAGCGGACCGCATCAGCCATTCGCTCACCTATGCTTGTCATAGACATTCAACCATATGTGAGCAGCTATAAAGTAGAGCAGGCTTTTTGTTACCAACCCAGTAAGTTTTATCACCTATGTTATGACCCTGTAAGAGAGTACATGGAGTTGCATTTACTCAATGTATTGAAGCCTTCAAGATTGATCTTACCTTCAGCATTGGAAGGTAATCTGAAGAATGTGATTAGTTTGTTGTCATAGTTTTTTTATCCCTTGTTGATCAGTGACAGAGTAAATAATTTTTCAATTAGGAAGTTACTTGAATGGATCTGTTGGAAGTTTGTTTTCACCTAAAGCATTGTAAAAATTGGTTAGTTTAGGATTGTACATAAATAATCTCCTTCTGGGGAATGTGTGTTTGTTTTCTTTTTAAGTTGAGTATTGTACATGTCAGCCTATTTTCTTCATCAAAATGTATTTGAGCTCAACTCCACAACCCAACAACTAAGGAACTGGAACTTCTCGTTCTTGGTAGCTCACAGGGAGCATGCCATCCCTTGTGGAGCCAATGTTATCACATGAAGGTATTAAGGGTCGTAGGTGAGAACAATGAGCATAGGAAAATAGGCAGGTGCAATTTTCCATGGTGGAGATCCCCTGTGCATTTCGATTTAGTGTCATCTCTAAACGCGGTTAGAGGGATTCCATAGTTGGAAGGAGGATAATGCTTTGGCGGGGGCTCTAAAATAGCAGGTGTGCCCAGATCCCAGACCGCGACCAGATCAATGACCACAAGTCATTTTGGTGTCGCAACATGCTCGAGCGTTAAAATTCCTTGAGTGGACTGAATTCAAAACCACAATATTGTGGGGAAGCTACGTGGCGGAAGATGGTGCATTTTTGTCCCAAAAGTGGTGTGGGTCCAAACCGCTTTTCACGACCCAAAAATAATGTGCTCATTTAGTGTTGTATCCAAGGACAGCACGTGGCCATCCCCTAATCATCAGGTCACATCCATATCCCGAGGAGGATTCAGCGAATGAACAAGGATTGAATTTTGTGGCCCGAAATCACATGCTTATTCAATGCCCAATCCATGAGCAGCACGTGGCAGGCTTCTAGGCATCAAATCCTTGTCTTGATCTCGAGAAAAGATCATTTAATAAAATGAGGGAGTGGTGGTTGAAACCTCGACTCACTCCATAAATAGAAGACATGGAGCTCTGGCCGAGGAGACTGAACTATCAACCTGAGGTACCACGATGGATGGTTTTTTCCTGCAGGACCATGTTGATATGAGTTTTCGTCTGACAGGAGGAAACACGCACAGTCTGATAGAAGGATGCATAGAAGAAAATCCTTGGATGGGATGTCCAGATCGCATTCCTAGCAGTTTTCCACTGATATGAGTATAAATAGGTCAATTAATAATTTGTAAAGGGAGGGGGTTCAGGCCCAAGACCGAAGGAGGTTTTGAGAAACATTTATGATTGTTTATTTCAGTTTGTAAGTTGTAGGGGCATGTAGTTGTAAATGGTATTGTTATTGAATATTCATATGAGTTGTTTCATCAGACTGTCTTCTATGTTTCATTTATGTTTTTCTTCTTGTCTAGACGTAACATATTTGATTTATGGATTCTTGAGGCGGAAGAGGATCTATTGTCATCTTGCCCATTTTTCATCGTTTATCACTCAGACACTTGATGTTTTCCTTCTTGTCTGGATGTAGCATCTTTTATCTATGGATTCCTGGGGCGATAGAGGATATGTTGTCATCTTGCCCATTTTTCATCGGTTATCACTCATACACTTTCTCTTTTTATTTTTGTTTGGATGTAGCATATTTGATTTATGGATTCCTGAGGCGGTAGAGGATTTGTTGTCATCTTGCCCATGTTTCATTGTTTACTATTCAGTCACATCGATTCTCTTTTTAGGGAGGATCTTTGCTTAGCGATTATCCTTCTTTATGTTAGTCTCTTATCATTCTCTTCATCATTAAGCAAATATTTTGTCTGATAGGGAGCTTATGTGTCTTCAATGAGCATATTGTTTATGACTCCATAGCCCAATGGTCCATCATTGATATGCAGTGATATCTATTATCTTTTCCTTTCTTTAAAGTATTGTTGATCCACCTAATCAAACCATTTTAATCCATTTACATTTTTATGGGTACTGGGCTTATCCTCTTGTAGTCTGAGGGTGATTCTCAATGCTAACACATAGTTCTGCCAACAATGTTACATAAGATCGAGGTCAACGTATGTGTGAAATAATAAACTGTTTCTAGGTTGTGAATTAATGAAAACCCTTAGGAATTCCTCATTAAAATTATGAATTTAGACGTGAATGGGTCGAATAGAGTCAAATATCTATGTTTGTAGTGTTATTTTAAGTGAAAATTGGACGAACTATAGTTTAGAGAAAAGGAGCAGACTAAATAGTAGTGGAGTTTGCACAGAGGAAGAACATTCATATCGAGAAGTTTAACAAGGGAGCATACCATAGAAAAGTCGGACATCCAGATATTTGGATCTTTTCTTTTTTTTTGATAAAGTCCACAACCAAAATTCTCCGCTATCCATATTTCCATATTTGTGAGGTTTTGCGAAAGTGTTGAGTGCAAGGTTATCTAAAATATGAAATATTAGAAAGGTTGGATAACGAGGTCATCCAGAATTCGAAACATTGGGAAAGTTGGATATCCAAGATCCAGATCCAGATCCAAACTTTTAACTAATTTTGTGTTTTCCATTTCTCCACCATCCGGATTTTCAAATGTACATAATTTATCCACCACTATATGTGACACTTATCCAAAGAGCACAAATCCGAGTTTTTGGGTTTTCTAAAATTTTGAATATCCTTCCATCGAGAATCCCAAACTTTATTAAAAGTACCCTTTTTTTAAATTATGGATATCCTCTATCCAAATGTCTTAGTTCCACCGCAACCAATCTCTCTATCTAGTATCCAAACTTTTATAAAAGTCTCTTTTTAATGAAATCCTGGGTTTCTGGATCCTTGGATAATCTCTCCTTAATGATGTGGGTCCTAGTTATAGCTTGTTGCCACATTAAATTCACCTATTTTCCAATCTCACTGACGTGTCTCCAATGGTTTACTGCCATTTGGAATTTAGTTATAGGCCGAGGGGATGTGTAGGTCCCACCGCTTTCCTTTATATTTTTGTGATACAACTTACATAGCCGCTAAATCAGAGGGTGAATAATCACACCGATCAACAATCCATATCTCTAGTGGGATTTTAAGATGCTCTACCTTTAACCTGGTTACATGATCCTAACAGACCTCGTGACTAAGATTTGTTCAATCTGACAGAGCAGATAAATAGTGAGCTTGAAACATGCTACACTATTGACTTTTCCTCTTCGTCTTGACTTGACCATGCAAGGACACATGTCCTCTTCTACTTGCCATCTTCCATATAGAACTTCCATTTTTGATTCAATTCCTTTCCTCACTCAAGGAATTATACATATGTGAATTGAATCTTCCCTTACACTTTCCACTTAAGGTTCCATTGTGTGTCGAGGTTCCACAAATGGAAATTCAACATTTCACATTTCACAAAATGCACCTTTTTAAGAAATATTGGATTTCCATATTTCTGGATGGTTCGGGTTCTAGTGCACCATTCCACCATCCAACATCTAGCTTTTCTATAAAATCCCCTTTAAATCAAACTCCATATTTTTGGAATTTTGGATGGGTTATTGTTCCTCCTTCCTGTTTTCGCCATCTGAACCTTACCAATGTAACATCCAGACCATCCCTTTCACCTAGAGATCCGCTCCTTGAACCCCATTCTCCATCATGTCCATGTTGGCATAGTGACTTTGGAGATGTGGTATGACACGTGCTTCTTGCGTGGCATGGCGCAATGCTGCTAGCATGGAATTCAAAATCCAGAATCTAGATTTTTATAAAAATCCATTTTCAAGAATCTTTGGATTTTTAGATGATCTGAGTTCCACCTCTAGGTTCCTCCATCCGTCCCCTTCCTTCTGACATACCATCGTCCTCCATTGACAAGCCTTTTCCATCGTGGCACCTAACACATGTTCTAGTATGGGATCTGACACAACACACTGACATGACATCTGGGATCTAACATCTTACAAAAGGGCCATTTACAAGAAACTATGGGTTTTCATATGGTCATGGTTCCACTTCCTGATTCCACCACCTGGCCTTCTCCCCACGACCTGCCATCGTGACCCACTGATCGAGACATATTGCTAATGTGTCTTATAACATGGCATGCCAACGTGACATGTTGAACCAACAACTTACGTGGCACTACTCATTTCATATCTTAATGTGTCAACCAACCAAACATGTTGACATGACATTGCTGACGTGACATATAGAAGGTGATTTTTTAGCAAAAAGATATTTTTGAAAAATTCATTATTTCCATATCTCTCAATGCCAATAGTTCCTTCTCCTGGTCTTGTCCTCCGATATTTGTTGTTGTTTGTAGCATTGGATAGGAACTTCTACACAAGTCTAGTTTTAGACATGTGGATGTAAACCTATCCTTTGTCGTTAGAAGGATCAATGGCCTTAATCGCTGAAGAACATTGAAGACACATTTTCCCAGAAAGATGAAAATTATCTTTTCCTTTGTAAAAACCTTATAAAAATGGATCTCTGCACCTTTATTAGTGTTAAGGGTGCGATGATATAGGATCGTCGTAGGTTGCACCACAGTGGCCTATGACGTTGTCGCAGTTTTCTCAGTGTTAAGGGTGCGACAATTTTCATACGAAGGAAAAAGAGGAATTTCTCGAAAGTTCTAGAATAGAAGCTTCGAGGGTGAGGTGGCCTCCGATCGGTTTGGATCTGAGTCACATCCCTGATCTCATGGGATCATCCTAACCTCCTCACCCTATCCTTTTCATCTTATAAAAGGAGAAGAGTTCTCATGGGAAAAGTTAGTTGGCTAGTGCTGGGTTGGAAAGTTCTTGAGTTTTGTACCTTGGAGTTTTTGGAGCTTGTAAGTTGGCTTTGAGCTTTGCTTTGTCAAGATAGATTGTTGATATCAGAATCCGTGGGGAAAGAAGCAAGGAATTGTTGGAAGGAACCTGAAAACATCAAGGCATCTGGTTGTATCTTTCTTCCACATTCTTTAATACAATGATATATTTCTTTCTCATAAAATTGGTCTTATTTTATCGTATGACTCCTTGATCACATACATAGGTTTTGTTGAGTATACGTTGTTGCTTTCACTTCGTTGGCTTGTGTATTTTTTATAGGTTCAGCATCCCATAAGCCTTGGAATGGAGCGAGGATGACACTAGTGAGGACAAAAAACATTTAAAAGGTATGGCATTTATCTCTTGTTAGTTAGTATGCTTGATAATTAAAACTTAGGGAAAGTTTTATATTTTGTCTTGTTTTGTTCTAGTTTCACGGTGAAACTAGGGAGATCTTCTTGTGTCCACACTTACCTATTTGTCTGAGAACCAAATTGGTGCCCATATTGGGGATCGATTTTTTTTCCTAGTAATCTTTCTTTCTTGCTTTGATTTCCTGGGTTTTGTTTTCTGAGTCACTGGGAGATCCAAATTGACTCTCTGACTATTTAATTTCACTAGAAAACCTTCATGATTTTTATTTTTTCCATTTTTTCCATTGATCATCGTACCCTTCTTTGAGAGACAGTGCAACAATATAGGATCGACACACTCTTCCTATTACACACAGTGCGACTTTGTCGCACTGTATTGGTCTTTGGCCCATGACGATCTAGGATCGTCGCACTGTGTTGGCTGGTAGCCCATGATGATTTTGTGAAAATTTTTAATTTTTGAATGTTTTCCCTTCCCATATTTGTGATAAGTGTTTGGGGTGATTTGTTGGGTCTGGTTATAGTCTACTTGACATCTTTGAAAAAAAATTTAGCCATTTTTTCTTTGTTTGCTTCTGGAACATTCAATATATCTTTCTTTGAGTGTCTTTCAGTTACAAAGCATTGTTTTTTTTTTATTTAGAATTGTTTAGTGAAAGAACACTTCTTTTTCTGAATAGTTCGTGTTAAAAGAGAAAATTTGTTTGGGTTGCTTTGTTTGATAGAGATTTTCTATTTTATTTAGTTATCTTTGAAAATAAAAAAAATTGATTTCTTGGTTTACATTAGATTGGGGGCATCCTTGCATTTGAAGTAGCGAAATTGCATGGCTTTTGGAATTTTTGGTCTTGAATTCTTAAAAAAAAATCCCCCTCATGGTCTGGGGGGGCCAAAAAATCGTGTATTGGTGTACAGTCTCTTTGGCTCATTTCTTGAAGATCTTAATATTGATGAGTTTAATAAATTTTTGGGACATTGTGCATCTGAGAATGATAAACATTTTCTCCTTCTCGTAATATAGCTTTCATCGAAATGAAATATTTACATTCTCATTTATTTGCATTGTTTAGAGTCGGTCAAAACATCATTTATTCCACGCCATTTTCCTCTTGAGTAAACAACGGCCTTAAAATAAAGCGCTTATAAAAATTTATTCGACATTTTTATATTTTCTGGTAGAAAACCTACATTAGCTTAGAGTGTAGGGCTTTGGAATAGGTGTGAAAGATAACTTTCCAAACCTATAAACAAACATAGAATCTTGTGCTAGGGAGAGGTAAATCCACTTATTTCATATTTCCCTGGGAATCCCTTCTCACACAAGATTTAATCATGAGGTCGCATTAGGGCCGACAGAGTTACTCACCCTGCTTTGTTGGTCTTTGTGTAGAGATTGCACGTATTATTGGGGGTCACTTGAGAAGAAAATCTTGTGAAGACCTTCTCGAGGTGATTTCAGGATTAGATACACTGCTCTTGCGCTTGTATCGGACTGTTGACTGATTCCCCGGGCATCATTGTTGTAATTGGTAACCTTAGTCACCTATCTCTTTAGGGTATTTACACAAGATGACTGTGGAGGGGCAAGTCTTCACGGTACCTGGAATCGATGTTGGCCAAACTCACTCGGGCTCCTTGGAGGGTATACCCACATTTATGTGTGGGATCTTGCACCAGGGTGTAAGTCTGTTAAGCAGGTCGACAACATAAATTTTCCACCCGCTCTATCTTAGCCCCTTCTTACCTTGTTCCCGAAATGTTGGATTTCATCACCAACTAGTGCATTCATTATGAAAAGCTTTTGTTTTCTTCATTGCTTACTAGATTTTTAGAGTGTAATATGTGTTTTCCCTTGTAGGCCTTAAGTTGGATCTGTATTTATGGCGTCAGTTCCCGGAATGACCAATGAAGCAACCCCTGCTTCGGGGGATTCTTTTGTTTTACCTTCTTACGAAAATGTTGCTCCTCCTTACGTCACTACTTTGAGCCTTCACGGTCTCACAATTGGATTACCGGTATGGTTGTTTTCAACTCAGGTAATCCTGAAGGCAACAAGTGCTTCGGTTGTAAGCACTTCCCCCCAAGAACATCAACGTCATGTTGATCCTTCGCCTTCTTCACTAGTAAGATCTTCTTCGCCTTCTTCTCTTGCAAGGTCTTCTTGTGTTTCATATTCTTCACCAAGTGAAAGCTCTGAAGCTAGTAACCCGGTGGATAAGAAGAAGAAGAAAAAGAAGATTAAGAAGAAGAAAACTAAGCAAGGATCCAAAATTCTAACCATTGTCAGACATGTTGGAAAAACAACCAATTACTGATAATCGTGTTGGGAGTGTTGATGATACCAAGATCACCCAAACAACCTATAAGCCCAAGTACCCTTGCAGGATTTCTAAGGGTATCCATATTCTTAAGGATTGCCCTGGTCTATCCAAGGTTATAGAAGCATGGTCTACATGACCTTGTCAGCCCATGTCGTCAACCTCTGAACAACATGTTGATGACCTCCCATCAACTAGTCAGGATACCGTTTGGAAGAAGAAAAGTAGATTCAAGTTCACGTGTATGTTATACAGAGGGAGTCATCAAACTTAGCTTTACCCTCATGTGGATGAAGCCTATAAATTACTGGAAGATGTGATTGTTTCCCAGCCTCAACTTCCAGCTTCTTATCGTAGCCTTACTCTCAAACCACCTACAGTTGATGGAATGATCAATCTAGTCCCTTCGTCAGTCAGTCTGGTTGATCATGTAGTCAATTTGGTGACGTCCTTGGTTGAACAAGTTGACAAAGTGGTCGATTCGATCCCATCCTCGTTCGATCCCATTCTCCCATTGGAGAGTGCAACCCAAGCAGTCCATTTGTTTCCACCCGTCGACCCCATTCTCCCCTTGGAGAATGAAACCCAAGTGGTCGATATGATCTCGTCATCGGTCGATCCTACTCTCCCACTAGAGAGTAAATTTGATACTACCCACATTTTCTCATTGATACAGAATCTACCGTGCTAGGGGGGATTCCTCCTTCTCCCATGGAACCCCCTCCAAGTAATGAGGTCATCCTTTTTTATTGGGGTGCACTAACTGGACTGTGTCTTCCCTCTCACGTTCCTTTCAAGATTATAGTACAGGTTTTTGGTTGGGATGTTCCTTAGACGTTGATATATGAAGGTGCGTCCATTATCATTTTGTCCTCTATTGCTTGGAAAGCTTTGGGTTATCCTCAACTTGTGTGGATTACATAGAATTTGTTAGCTTTTAACAGAAGAACTAGACAACCTTTAGGAGTCCTTCCTTAATTTCCCGTAACTTTGCGAGGGAAAACTATCTTTATTTATGTTATGGTAGTCCAAGACCCCTTGGATTTTGATTTACTCCTTGGGAGAGATTATGTCTATGCCATGAAAGCTATCGTGTCCACTATTTTTCGTGTGATATATTCCCTCACGATGGAAGAATTGTGACTATTGATCAACTTTCATTTGTTGGTCCTGACTTGACCATAAACTCAATAACCTCCCTAAACGGTTCTTATATGTAGACGGTATCGCCCCCGCCACAGGTCAATTATGTGGCATTGTATCCCATGCCTTCATTTGTCGATGAAGATGAGCCTCTCACTGTACGCTTAGTCTCTTATGACTTAGATCTGGTAGTTGACATGGTGATCTCTTCGATAGGGATTTTAGAGCCTGACCTCCTTACCCCTATCACGACCCTCAACATGTGTTCCTTCTGGAGTGTGTTTCTTCCATCAAGTGAAGATCTCTTGGAATCCATGACCGAGTTTTGTTCCTTGACATGGTGTCCTTCCAGAGCGTTGTCCTCTTATAAGCCATGATCAAGAAACCATCTTTGAGCATGGTTTCCTCATTTCAAGATCATTAAAAAATGAAACCATATTTGAGCATGTTTTTCTAATTTCAAGCTCGTTAAAAAATGAAACCAACTTCGAGCATGGTTTTCTGATTTCAATCTCATTAAAAAATGAAACCATTTATGAGGATAGTTTTTCATCCCTGTGCAAACCTCGTTAAAAAATGAAACAGAGGTCACGAGGATAGTTTTTGCGTCCCTATGGAAACCTCGTTAAAAAATGAAACAAAGGTTACAAGCATAGTTCTTCTCCTGTGTCAAGATCGTTAAAAAATAAAACAGCGTATCTCGAGCATAGTTCTTATTCCTGTGTCAAGATCGTTAAAAAATGAAATAGTTTTTCCCCCTCTCTGTTTGAGTCAATTCCTTCGCTTCATTTCATTCGCCTTTGAAGTTGGACGAAACGAAGCTTGGGGGGAATTTGCTTACAGCCTCTGGAATTCATGTTGAAGTTGAGTCGCTAGCTTCTTAAGCTAGGGGCTAAGTACCAACCATCCCTAGATTATGCATTGGGAAGCCTCAAGCATAGTTTTAAGCTTGTGTAAAAATAAAATCTATCCCAAGCCTAGTTTTGTTTTATTTTAATCTTGCATAAA
>JZKD02S1356978.1:0-11569 GCA_000966675.3 Picea glauca | reverse complement strand
AGAATTGGAGAGGAGGATTTTAATCCTTTCTCTTTTGTATATTATTTCTTTTGTAAACTTTTTTATTTCTTTTCAAATGGAGTAATGGATGGCTGGAAGCTTTGGGAGAATGGACAAGTACTTTTAAAAAAGAATATGGAATTCCAGGTTGCTTAATGGCTTTTGTCTTGTAAGTAAAATGGTTTTATTTTCATACAATATATTCATATTCTTTCAATAATTGATTACGCATTGATTTAAATAGCTTTAGTCTTTTTTATCAATAGATGGTTAATTATTATTATTTATATATTAATTTTTCCAATCTTTAAGAGTTTATTATCTAAAACAATTCTTCCAGGACTACAATATGGGCATGTAATTTTGAGAAAGAATATGGGAAAGTAATTCATCTTTGGATTTAGACCTGTGTGATACTTATTCCATTTCATTCTTTCATTATTTTTATATTATGAAAATGTTACAACGATTGATTTTAGCTTTGGCTTGTCAACCATATGGTGTTTTCATACTGTTAAATGTTATATGTTGCCCATAATTTCCTATTCCATTTTTTTATGTGTGATCAATCAATCATATGATTATTATGGAATTTATTTCTAATGTTAAATGATGGGTACTATCAATACCCAGAATTGAGTTTTCTTTCGTTCTTAAATATTGATTATCTTAAGATCACACAATTTTTAATTAGTTGTCTTCATGTTGTTATTGATTCACTCCAATATCAAATACTTCTTTGAATGTATTTTGGAAGTGCTAGTATTGTTCTGTTATAGGTTTCCCTTAACAACAGCACAGGAAGGAGCTCATACAACACAAAAAGATAAATACCAGTTTCGTTGATTAGCGATAGGTTATTATGTGTGTTATTTAGTTAAGTTGTTTATGAATGAAATAATGAATGTATGGTTCATCTTTGAATATCCACATGTTCATGTTTCATTAAATTTTTTGCAGGATTCTTTAAATTTAAAAAAGAAAAACAATAAATATTTGTATGTGCTTTCTTTATCTTCTTCCTAGAAGCAATCATTTTCCCATTAATTTTCATAAGTTTTGATTAAAACTTGCATCTTGTAAATCATGTAAATAAATGGGACTTGTATATCTTCTTATTAAATATAACTACTACAGTTACATTAGAGCATATGTACATATATAGTGTTTAGTAATTAGTTAGTTATGTCTCTCTTTTATTTGTTTCTTTTAGGATTCTTAGATTGGCTAACGGAGCCATTAAACCCGTTAGAACGAGNGCCTCTCATGGCAGAAGAAAAGAAAAAAGATGGGATAGTATATCCCTTCAAAATGTTGCTCGAGGAAGCTCTCATGCAACAGAGGAACGAGATGATGGATAGTTTTGTGCAAATAATTTGGCAGCTACCATCAGGCGATGCATCTTCCTCAAACGGAGGCGTCGCCCCCTTCAAGGTACAAATAAACTTCGATATTCCTATATTTGAAGGTTAGATAGATGCATATACAGTGGAAAAATGGTTGAATCTGCTAGAAGGGTATTTCTTTGTCCATAAATTCTCGAATAGAGAAAACATTAATAATAATCAGTATTCATTTCATTCTACAAATATATTCTAGATCAGTGGTATTAGAGAAGTCTTCTCCTTGTCATTCTTAATACATGTCCCCAATGAGGTCAGGGTACAAATAATTGGGTCTCGATCTTGTTTCTCTTGAGGAAAAAAGATCTCGCATGCCCAAATGGCCTCTCATGGCAGAAGAAAAGAAAAAAGATGGGATAGTATATCCCTTCAAAATGTTGCTCGAGGAAGCTCTCATGCAACAAAGGAACGAGATGATGGATAGTTTTGTGCAAATACTTTGGCAGCTACCATCAGGCGATGCATCTTCCTCAAACGGAGGCGTCGCCCCCTTCAAGGTACAAATAAACTTCGATATTCCTATATTTGAAGGTTAGATAGATGCATATACGGTGGAAAAATGGTTGAATCTACTAGAAGGGTATTTCTCTGTCCATAAATTCTCGAATAGAGAAAACATTACTTTTGCGCTCCTCAAAATCATCCCCCATGTCAAAGATTGGTGGGAAACTTTATGTGAGCAAAAGGAAACTTAGGAAACCTCATTATTTACAATCGTAGTCACCTGAGAGTCCTTCATGGATGTTATTAAGGAACAATACTACCCTGTTGGAAGTTATGACGACCTGTACAGAAAATGGACCATGTCGCGGCAGGAAAGAGACCAAGTGGTGCACAAGTTCACAAATATCTTCCATACCTTGCGCACCAAGCTAGATATCAAAGATTCTGAGTTGCATATGGTTCTCAAGTATCACGAAAGTCTGCATAGATACATCTAGGAAAAAATGGAGTATATGGACATCTCATCCTTGGGCGTGGCCTACCGATATGCCGTCAAAATCGGGCAAAATCTCAAACAAAAGACGCGGCAATTTGGGCCTAGGAACCCCTCAGTAAAATCCAGGAAAGGGAGCCCCCAACCCACAGAAAAAAAGGACGGATAAAAGACAGACAGCCTCATGACAACCAGTCCAAGCCGTAAGCAAAGAAGGACATTGGAAAGACAAAGAAAGATACCAGTAAGTGGTGCGACTTCCATAAGAGCCCCTAGCATAACATTGTTGATTGTCACTCGAAGTAGTCATTGGTGGATAAGGTGAAAGCCTATGAATAAGATGTGGGTTCTGACTCTGAGTAAAAAATTGAAAGGGGGAGACAAATCATAGACATAGAACCCAGTGTTACCATTGCTACCACCAACCTCCAGCCCGGTGAACCAAACGATCCATAGGAAGGAGAGCACCATTTTCATTCATAGATGTGGGTGAAGGGTACCCCACTACACTTCATCATTGATAGCGGTACCTAGAAGAACCTCATCTCAACAGAGGTTTTCAAGCGACTCACCCTGTCGATAACATCGCACCCACAACCCTACACCATCGGATGGCTCCGCCAAGGAAGCAACATCTGCATCATCAAACAATGCCACTTGTCATATATCATCAAGCCCTTTAAATATGAGGTATTGTGTGATGTTTCCCCTCTTGAAGTTTGTAATTTTATTTTGGGACAACCATATTTATGGAAATGTCATGATGTATATGAGTCTAGGCCTTGCATTGTTATTATTACTTTGAACAATAAATTGTACAGGATACCCGAGGCAATCCCACCCAATGATATTTCCTTGATCTTTTCCAAGCAATGCAAAAAGGTCATCTCTCAGATAGGGAAGTTTGTCTTCTTCGTGATTCACTCTCAAAATGAGAAAAATATTGCAACCACATCCAGGGTCTCTATGACCGACCTCTCCACACAAAAAAATCAAGTGGATAAGATCATGTAAGAATACTCAAATATCTTCTCCTCACCTACTGAGGTACCTCTACACTATCAGGTCAAGCACCCCATCTATATTACCCATGACGCACCATTTTCCAATGGGGCAGTCTATCTTCGCTCTCTGTTATAGAATGAGGAGATCAAGCAGAAGATCCAAGAACTTATCCACAAGGGGCACATCCATCCCATCTCATCACCTCGCGGGAGCCCAATCATGTTGGTACAGAAGAAAGATGGAACCTGGAGACTCTACATTGATTATCAGGCCCTGAATAAAATCATAGTTAGAAATCGGTACCCGATTCCCTGAATCGATGACCTCATTGATCAGCTCATTGAGGCCAAATACTTCAGTAATATTGATCTAAAGTCTGGCTACCACCAAGTCTCGATAGAAAAAACAGATGTATGGAAGATCACCTTCAAGTCAAAGGAAGGTCTTTTTGAATGGTTGGTCATGCCCTTTGGTTTGACAAATGCTCCAGTCACTTTCATGAGGATGATGGACGATATCCTGCGACCATTCACCAATAATTTTTTAGTGGTGTATCTGGATGACATCCTCATTTACAACAAGACTTGGGAAGAACACTTGCATCATATTCAGCAGGTTCTTCATGCCCTACGGCAACACCAAATCTACACCAACTTGGAAAATTCTCCTTCGACATGGACATGGTTCATTACCTGGGCTACATCGTTTATCAACATGGCATACATGTGGATCCAACCAAAATCCAAGTCATCCATCGCTGGCCATCCCAACCACACTCACTGAGATTCAAAGCTTCTTGGTCCTTGCCAATTTCTACCACAGGTTCATGTTGGGATTCTCCCATATTGGATGGGATCTTAGCGAAGTAACCAGGGGTGGTGGTAAGGATAATTTTGTTTGGGGCCAGTCCCAACAAAAAGAGTTTGATGATTTGAAGCAGTGCTTCTACTCAGCCCCAAAAATTTCACTACCGAACCTGCAACAACCCTTTGAGATCAAGACAGATGCTTCATACTATGTTGTGGGCATCTTTCTCACTCAGCACAGCCACCCCGTGGCCTATCATTGTGAGACACTATCAGATGATGTCTGTAAGTACCCTATTTACGAAAAATAAATGTACTCCATTGTACAAGACTGCCGCTAGTGGAGACATTACATTCTTGGGAAGGAGACAGTCATCCACACTGATCATAAGCCACTGCATTTCATGCAAACACAAGTCAAATTGTTGAATGACCGCCATCAGAAGTGGTCCACGTACTTGTAGAAATTCCACCTCAACATCAACTATAAAATGGGAAGCACCAACCACGTCATTGATTGCCTCAACAAACTGCCAGTCGTGGAACTCACCATAGTGTTATACTCTTGCAGCCATGAGACCTCTGGATGGCCCAAACTCTATGAGACAGACCCAAAATTTTCCACCACCTACCAAATGTTGGGCGCAAATGCAATTGTCGCTAATTCCCATCTTCAGGAGGGGTTGTTGTGTTGTCTGGGCCATATATGTGTTCCATCAAGTGAGCGAGAGAATATGATCTAGGAATCCCGCTACAATCGATTGGAAAGGCACTTCGACGTCGAAAATACAGTGGCAATGTTGCAGAAACATTTCTACTGGTCGAAATTTCAACAGAAGGTCAGCAAGTATATCAGATCCTGTAGCGCCTGCGTGATTGCTAAAACGGACACTAAGAAATAGGGCTTGTACACCCCTCTGCCTACTCCTTACAGGCCATGGTAATTCATCTCAATTGTCTTCTGTAATAATTTGTATTCATTTCATTCTGCAAATATATTATATATAAAATATTTTATGATTGGTCTTGATGATGAATCCTGATCCATATTTGAAACGTCGATTACAAAATGTATTTAACTGTGAAATAACCAGAAAATGAATCTAAAACTCCTCACCACATAAATTTGAAAACAATGATCACTTCCCTGCATGGAGGGGAAACCTGGAACAATTTTCATTTAATGGAAATACTAAGGATTTCAATTAATAAAAGAGTTGTTGATATCAATGTATTTATTGTAGAGATTAGAAACTCTCATATTTGACAATTGGTCTTGATTATGAATTATGATCCGAATTCAAAGCATCGATGAAAAAATGGATTTAACTGTGGAGTATCCATAAAATGATTCTAAAACTCCTCACTACATGAATTTGAAAACAATGATCACTTCCCTATACGGAGGGGAAACCCGGAACAATTCTCATTTAATGGAAAGACTAAGGATTAAAATTAGTAAAAGATTTGTTGATCTCATTTTTTTTAAAAGATGCAGAGACAATGGAGTAATTTCGATTTTCACCCCTATTAACCACCTTTTACGAAGTAGATGGAATCTTAAATCATTTTTCAAGCTAAGTCTTGCCCTAATCCATGGAGAAAAAAGGAAAACACGTGCACTATCAGACTCTCTATCACGTACGGCTTTGGAAATTCACTTGAATATCACATACGAAATACGAGTAGAACTTTGGACATTTTTATATTCTATTTTCGCGTTGAAAGATGAGAGAGAAGGACACAAGGAAAGATAATTTCAAGACATGAAATTCGAGAATCTTGCAAGTAAAAACAAAATGAACGTTGCAGAAAATTATGCCTGGAAAGTAGTGAACTTGTCCAACCATTAATTGAACAATGAAGAAATGAGCATTTTAAAGAAAGGAATGGGTTTTGTCATTTCTCTGAGAACCATCCCAGTAGAGAGCATAGTCTATAGCATAGAATAAAACATCAAAAATCTCAATGATGAAGACAATGATGCCATTATATAGGACTGCACCTTGGTTCTCAAAAATGCAAAACCACTAAAAACTAACATAAGAAAAAAAGATCATGAATCCCTCATGAACCTTAGAAGAAATGAAATCATTGTGATTCTAAAGGTCAACAAAGGTGGGGCCACAGTTTTCATGAAAATAATGGATTACAATGCCAAAATGAAGGAGCATCTCACCACCATTGGCAGTTACAAGAATATAAGTAGCAACCTAATATCCAAGGTTATTAAGGAAGTAAAAAAGTCTATATAAGATTCAAACCTCGATGAAAGGATGATGAAAAGACTTACTCCAAGCTGCCTAATCACCCCTAGAATCTATGGTCTCTTGAAAATCCAAAAGGAAGGAGTTCCTCTCAGACCTATTGTCAACACAATTGGTTCCCCAACCTATGAACTCACTAAGTATGTGGAAAATATATTAGAACCATTATTTGGAAACACATGTTCTTACATCAAGGATTCAAGTGACTTTGTTAACCTCATAAAAAAAGAGAAATTTGAATCAAAGGACATTCTCATTAGCTTTGATGTGGTTTCCCTCTTTACTAAGATCCCATTAAATGAAGCTATTGAAGTCATAAATGAAGTCGTGGACCCTTAAACAACTAGACGAGCAGAAATATGTATAATATCAACCTTTTTCATATTCTAAGAGTTTTTTGAACAAATAAGTGGAGTGTCCATGGGATCCCATCTATCCCCAATTGTGGCGAACCTATTTATGGATAATTTTGAGAAAAGGGGACTTGAAACATACCCTCTAAAACCATCTAGATGGAAAAGGTATGTTGATGATACCAATGTCAAGTGGCCTCATGACAATGAGGAACTGAACAAATTCTTCAAGCACCTCCATGGAATTTATGAGGACATCAAATTTACCATGGAACTAGAATAGAATGAAAACATACCCTTCCTATATGTACTAGTCACCAAGAAACAAGATGGAACACTTGGACATAAATTATTCAGAAAGAAAACTCACACAAATAGCTACCTTCACGCAGACTCCCACCACCACCCTTTTCAAAAAATGGGGATTCTCAATACCCTATCCATAATGGAAGCAAGAATATCCAATAAGAAACATATCAAATAAGAGATAGACCACCTAACCAAGGTCTTTAAGAGCATTGAATACAATGATAAAGACATCAAGAAGTCCATGGGAAAGAAAGAGGGAAGGACCCCACCTCAGAATGATCAAACCTCCAACATGAAGGATTTCCTTCCCTACATCCATCGGGTCACATATAAGATTGCAAAAGTCTTAAAGAAAAAAGAAATTATGACCTCTTTCAAACCCATGATTACTATTAGAAAAAGAATGAAGTCTATAAAAAACCCATTGACCGGTGATAGGGGAAAGGCACCTACACGGTCTCTTGTTCCTGTGGAAAATGTTACATTGTTTAGATTAGACGATCGTTTCAGGTAAGGATTAAGGAAAATGAAGAAGCCATTAAAAATGAGTGTATTTTCACTTCATCCTTGGCAAAACATTCTCTTAAAACCAAGCATCGTGTATGCATGGAGGATACCAAAATCCTAGTGAAAGAAGACTACTACTAAAAAAGATGCTTCAGAGAGGCCCTAGAAATAATCAAGAACCCCAACAATATAAATAGATACGGTGGCATAGAGGTAATTAGATTTTGTAACCCTTTCATAAACCAACTAAGGGGCCCTAGAAGATCAGGTTTGGCACTTTCCTTCTTTCCTTTCCTTTTCTTTTTACCTTTGATTGGTTCTGGATTTAGATTTTTCCTTTCGGATTCGGTTAGCACTCTGTAAATTTGTTCGGATGATAAACAAATGACAGAGGTAACTATTTCAACCAACTTTAGGTTGGATTATGACCCTTCCAACCAGAGAGGGCTCTCTCAGACATGTAAATATTGAAAATACTCAAAAACGATTTGGCAATGGACACACAGAGGTCATATTCTACAATAGGATAGTTTTTAAAAAAAATGGTTGGTGGGACAAACAAGAGAATGGGGCCATTGGGCAATGGGGTCAAATCATAAAATCATATGAAGATCTACAAGCTATGTACTCCATGAGGGAACAAAGGAAAAATAGGCATTGTGTTCAGCTGAATAAGCTATATGAGATGGTAGTTGGAAATAAAGGAAAGACCGCTATGACAAGAGGCATCTAACAGAGGATGAATCTTTTGGTATAGATTTAAAAGAAGTAACATAAAGGTTGGATACTGAAAACAAAGCACCAATCAAGGGTGAATTTTGAACCAGAAACCAATAGCACATAACAAGTATAATCAATATGAGAAGGAGCACCAGCAAGATGAATTCCTTCTTTTACTTAAAGATTATTACTAGTAGCAAAACACATTCATGAATATGAAATATAGGAAAACATATTGAACATCAACACCATGATGAATCTCTGCTATCTAAAAAAAATCGATTGTATTAAAATTCATAAGAAATCACAAAGTTTTCCTGCTACAAAGGCAGACCCCTCTCCGGCCAGTCAAACCATTATTTTATCTTTTTAACAATATATATATATATATATATACATGAGGCCAAAAAACGGGTCATTCTTTCCAAGATTCCAAAAATAGACATCGGTTACATAGGGAGTAACTCATCAAAACCAAACTCATGTTTTCTAGGGAACAGTTGCAAACAGAAACCGAAATATCTCGGGTCTTACCACTAAATGCCACTTGTCTACATTATCACAAGATTCCCTGAAATATACTTGATTTAGCTTGTTATTTTAATTTAGGTTTTCAATCTCTTCCTTTAATGTGTCAAGCCAGCTAGGTTGATCTTCTTCAATGCTTTTGACTGCTCTAGCTTTAGCCTCCTCCTTTCATTGTTTTTTCCTTTTGCTTACACCAGCTTGTGTGTTGTATCCATCCACATACCCATTAATAATAAAATCCTTCATAATAGGATTCAACCTGATATCTTCGCTTAATCTTGGCTCATCGACATATTTTGCAGGAGATTTTGTTGTTAGGATTTGTGCAGCATGTCTTTCTCTCTTTTTATTTGATAATTTTGTCATATTCTTTGAACTTCCAGCTTTGCTGCAAATCGCTAAATATTTCACCTCGAATCCCTCTTGTTTTTCAAGAAACATGGGCCTATTTCCCTCAAACTGCATATGAGTTGGATGAGCGATTCGATTTGAAGATATCTCATTTTGGAATAAGCCGTTAATTTCCCAAAATAGAGTAATATCACCTGGGTTTTGAGTAACGTTTGCAATCAATTACAATCATTGGCTACTGACGAAAATCCTTATGGGGATAATGGCCTCTCATGTTTAGCTATCAAATTTCAATGATGAGTATCAAATCAGTTATTGGTGGCACTTATTTGGCACTGCCTGGATGAATGGTACACAAGCATGGTTCTCGAGATGATTTGATTCACCGTCAAGTTTCATTGTCACATGTAGCCATCTGATTAGACCCAATTAATGAAATTTAACATGTGATTCTAGGGGTGTGATGGGGTGGTTTTGAATCTACCCTCTTTTCTCCCTAAAATTCACCTGAAGATGCCACGTACCTTTGCGGGGAAACCACAGTTAAAATTTTGGGACCGCTTAGATATTTTAACCTCCGCATTGTTTCAAACTCCGAAATATCTTCCAACCATTGATCTCGGCGAATAGAAATCTACGTCCTTTCGAGCCCGATTTTCTTAACGCCTCCGCCAAATTTAATCTCTTTTTCCATTTTCAGGCACTTCCCCAAATTTATCTAACTTCGAAACCAGTTTAGCACCTCGCTAAGCCCTGAAATCTAGATTTTACACCAACAATCTAAATGGTGATAACATGGGCTCCAACCGAGGATGTTATCCTCCCATTGAGGTAGCAAAGAATTTGTAGACCATGTGCCTGATCCATTGGGTTTCTCCCTAACTAGGTGTGTACCCTTCTCTGACCTATCACCAGTGTCCACTAAAAACCAAAGTTTGCACACTGCTCTCACATGGAGACTGAATGTTGGATACACCACTAAAATCTAACTATACACATTACTAAAAATCCAAACTAAAAAATTCTTGATCATCAATATTATTCGCACCTACCTACCCTAACTGCTGAAATGAGCTTCCAATCAAGTGAAATCATAATGCCAATGCAACCATGCAAGCATTTTATCTACTGTATGTTTTCTTTGAACATGCTTACTCCAAAGACCGTTAACTGATAATTCATTCAAGAATTTACCTATGAATTCAAATCTAAAAAATTTAAAAACATTGGGACTATTTACTGCCTCCAACAATATTGTAAATGGATCCTCTAAAAGATGCACAAAACAATAATCATGTTTCACCCCTTCCATTGCATTCTTGTTTTCATGTGATTTAACCAGTTGATTTCCACCAAGAGTTTGAAAAATATGTTGAGACTGATGGAAATAACAATCTTCTGAATCGTAAGATAGTGTTGATTGAAATGAAACCCCTGGTGGAAAGAAATCCATATCTAACACTGATGTTGATTGACCATCATCTTTATTTCCAAGCTGGTAGTTGAGCACAGGCTGCAAATCTAAACTGAAATAACCTTCCATGTAATCAGCAACACGGTCATTAAATGCATGAGAAGGTTGTTGGTCTTCCTCATTGATAACAATTTGCTCATGTAAAAAAATGTCACTGTGAATGCAGTCAGACTTCCCTGCTTCCTCTGTTATCTCATGATTTACTTTCAACAATTCAAAGGAAGAAAAACATAATGGAAGATAGTTTCCATTTGCAAGTCTACTGCTTTATTCATATTCAACATCATGCCTGGAGGATTTCTGATTTGAAACATTATAAAAAAATTGCTTCAAGAATTTGAAAGAAGAAAAACACAATGGCAAGGTTCTTTCACATGATTCAAAACCTTCTTCATTTTATTCATTGTTGTCATATGCACATTTTTCAATTTCTTTGGATTGTTGAACACACTCATTTTCAGATTCATCTTTGAACAATGGCTGCAATTTTGAATTGACAAGACCTTCTACATAACAAGTAATAGGGTCATCAAACACATGAGAACATTGTTGCAATTGTTTGTCAATTTGTTCCAGTAAAACAGTGTGATTTGGCATCAACACAGATTCCTTTGCTTCGGTGATGATCTTATAATTTTCTTTCAACAATTTAAATGAAGAAAAGCATAAAGGTAAAGAATTTCCTTCAGTTGATTCAGTGATTTCTTCTTTGTAACTATGATATGTAGGCTGATTGCTCTCATTACACTGTTGAAAACGAACATTTTTTGATAGAGAACATGCATTTGGTTGTTCTAGGAAGTCAACATCATAATCATTATCATATTCATCATATATAGGAAAATCAACAACATCTGCAATGTCATCTAACAAGGAAAATCTTGGAACATCAACCTGCTCTTCAACAAG
>JZKD02S1356967.1:0-11570 GCA_000966675.3 Picea glauca | reverse complement strand
ACTAGACAGTCCCACCCCCATCTGGAAGCTTCAACGGAATCAATGGTTGCAACTTAATCAAGTGTTGAGACGAACGACTCTCAACCAATTCTGAAATTCGACACTCTAGGTCTCTGAGATATTTCATTCCCGAGTACTCCACTTTCCCAGAGTGGCAATACATCGAAGTTATTACATTGTTCATCCACGGTTTAATCAGACAATTGAGATTTAATCAATAATTCAGATAGACGGTCCTCACACACTTCAGAAATTCGATGCTCCGGGGATCCATGATAATTCCATTCCCAAGGATACCACTTCCCCGAAGTGACAATCCTCTGAAGTACTTACCCTATTCTTACATGTCTTAAACCAACAGTCGAGAAAGGTCCCAAAGGAATTCTAGAACGATGGGATGCATGCCTTCGCGACTTTGGGATTCGACACTTTTCACTAATAGACACTTGGAAACCCCTGCAGTCACACACTCCCAGAGATGACACGATGCGCTGATGTCACCTAGGGTGACGTGGACCCGTCGCACATGTGCCACATGTCACTAAAAAAAAAATAGATGGGGATCCAAAAGGTACCAATTTAGGGTTGCATGTGTCCCCATACGGCACCCTTGCCACCTGGCATAAGCCACTTCATCAAGCACATGGACGATCCACAATCACTTCTCTAGATATGATGGTCTGTGTGACATCGAAGCTTTACACTTCATGCATTCAACACTATGGGGCTCCAACGCTTCAGGGTTTTACTCTACAACATACTTAGTAATAACCAGAGTGGTGAAGTTACAAAGTCCAAAATTCACTACCCTTCCACCACTGCTAGATCCGATGGCCTGCAACACTCCTGTAGTCCGTCCCTCGATCTAATAGTTGACAGAAATTCTGGGACTTCGACGCTTCAGGGCTCTGGGTTGTGGGTTGTGGCAGTTCAACAAGGTTTAAAACTCCTAGAGTGAAAAATCCAAAAGTGGTCAATGTCAGGTGACCACGATCAACAACAGAAATCCCTCCTCACCTCCCATCAGATTGGACAACTCACAGGACTTCGCAACTTTGGACTTCGGCAATTCAAGATTTCCCTGCCTACCAATATCGTCGTAGCGGAAAAGTTTTGAAGTATTACCTTTCATGCTTGGCTCTGATCGACGACTGATGATTGATCAGCTAGATCTGACGACTGGGACTTAATCTTCCAAACTTCTTGATTTCTCCTTTATCCTCATTCACCTTCCCTCCGATCCAACGATCCAAATCTCCCTTTATCCCACAATGGTGATCATTCTCGAATTCGAAAGGGATAGTCATGATCCCACGATCCTTTACAAAGGATATTTGACATTTTGTCTTCTGCGTGATCCTACAATGTCATCTCTCCTGAGATTTATGATTTCAAGGTCATAAATTGATCTCAACCATGAGACTCTGTAACGTACCCAGCCATTCATAGGCTAGGCTACACTACTTAAACAGGCCGCAACACACCCAACCACCAACAGGTAGGGCACATTGCAGTCCCAAGACTCAGTTCTCTGAACTTATCTCAAATCCAAAGGACTTCTCATTAATGTTAGAGGCATTAAAATCACATTCATAATACAATATCCATACTACAACATAAATAAGTAAACAATGTTCCATGTAAAACAAATAACTAGCAGACAAGAACATTAAAATACATATCTCAAAGATAATTAAATACACAGCAGAATAATATTATATAGAAAACACAGAGAGCATTTATCTTTCAAGTAATATTTCAAGTAAACATTCACCAACTAGCTACAGACCAAGGAAGTTTCTCCCAACCATAAGAACTATTGTTCATTTACTCTCAACAATATTTCACCCCCAAGTTAGGGCTATGAATGCATAAGGATGGTTCCTAGGACAAATCTACAACACACAATAGTTGGCTAACTAGCTCTTAGGTTTCCAAACCACACAAGAAATCTGAATTTCTAGCTCTCTTTCCCCCCAGCCTACACAACCCAAAGAAATGAACACCTTTCTCTCCCATGTAGTCCCTCAGGTTGTCCCATTTCTCTCCAAGGATCCAGTGCTACTAATCAGGAAATATCCCTACTGGAAACTCCAAGGATTCTCAGCTATGGACAGTTCTATCCGAATTTCCATCAATCTCATAGCTAACAGGACTTTCATAAATCAAGCTATCACAGGCCTTTCAACACTCACAACAATCCAAAGTACACCATATCTCTTCTACCCAGCCTTCACAACCCAAGAAAATGGACACCCTTCTCTGCCACGCAATCCCTCGATATGTCCATGTCCTTCCATGGCTCCAATGGTTCTCGTCAAGAATCTCCATGCTGGGACTCTCAGGATGCGCAGTTGTGAGAAAAATTAACCAAAATCCACCCAAAAAAACATTCATATCCATGCTCAGACCATGAGCACACGAATTCATCCCAAGTGAGTGAAGGAAAAGGAAGAACGAGAAGAAGAACCAGGGAGAAGAAGATCCAAAACAACCCCCAAGGGATGTTTATATAATTACATGAAGACAAGAGCCACATGGCCTCCCTCCCAAGAAGCTCATGTAACCCCTTTTCTCCATAAAATCAATTATGGGTAAATAAAATAATAATAAAATACTTAGCCCCTCAAGCCCCCTCTCTCATGGAATCATGGCCCCTATCTCTTTTGTCCTTGTATGTCTTGCATCCAACGGTGTATTTTATTAATGTATATGAAGTATTACATTTCTTAGGCACTCTGACCCCTTTTCAACTTTACCAACTCACCAACCTAAGTCACAATTACATAATACATTCTATTTCATAAGGGTTAAAACTGGGGTGTTACACATATATTATTATGCTTATTTCCAAACATTTTTTTCCCCATAAATATTTCCAAACATTCCTGGCAGTTCAAATGATTTGTATATATTTTATTACAAACAATTTCTATATATTTCATTACTGCTAATATAATAACATAAGTGATTTGGTTTTATTATAATTTTAAGTCATTATTATTCTTATTTCTAAATTCTTCTGCAAAATTATTATTCTTATTTCCAAACCTATTGGACAAACCTACTAAACAGTTCAAATCAGATTTTAATACTTTATTATATTTTAGTACTTTATGCTGCTAATATAATAGTATGCTTTATTATTACTAATATTATTTTTTTTGTAAGTGAGTTGAGATTCTATATTACCGAGTAAAATATTGTACAAAAAAGGACTGAGGGGTATCCCCCGATCTGCCAAAAGGAAACCAGATCAGGGGTCCCCAAGTTGCGCTTTCTACATAAGCGAGGGGATGGCTGGGCCGCCACCAGGGGAAACCGACCTAGTATCCATAAGTTCGTTTGAAAAACACTATACCATAAGAAATACATAAAATCGAGAGCATATAACTTGATTTGTTCCTATACTGATAAACAAAAAGATCTTGAGTTGATGTTGTGCTAGTCCAAGAAGATTGGGTGGCTTTCATCTCCTTCCTTCCTTACCTCATTTTCCTTTTTCTACTCCACTGTGTGCGTCCTTCTGATGCTGGTTGGTGTTCCGTGTCGGTCTGCTGGAGTGATGTCCATGTGATGGACATAACGAAGGTAGAGTTGGAATTGTCCAGCCAGTCGTTCTATTTTTTCACTTTGGTTCCTCTGGTCCTCTGCTATGCTTATTGCGCTGGCCTCCAATTCACTAAGGCAGCTCAGGATTTCTCTGCTTTCCTTCTTGCGAACTCGGTTTTCCACCCTTCTAGTCTCGTTCTTTTCTGCTCTCAGCTTGCATATCAGCATTTGTTTACACCAAGCTTCCTCCACCGTTTTGTGGTAGAGAGTTTTCCTGGGCTGTGTGGCCCCTGGATCCCTTATCTCGTCTGCCTCTTGGATGATTTTTGCCCAGGCTTTGCCCCGTCGCTTAGTGTTGACTTCCCGCTCCCATCTGTCGATGAA
This sequence comes from Picea glauca, assembly GCA_000966675.3. Lineage (NCBI taxonomy): Eukaryota > Viridiplantae > Streptophyta > Pinopsida > Pinales > Pinaceae > Picea > Picea glauca. The sequence continues at coordinate 7,634 of JZKD02S1356967.1, read as the reverse complement.
TACTTTACCCTTTGTATCTACTTGCTCGAGGAAGGTTCCTTTTGCCTCTCTGGCCACCTGTTCCATCCTAGTGATCTTTCGAGTGCTTGTTGGGAGTTCCTCCCCCTGGGGCCCCCTCTTACTCTGGTTGTTCTTCGTTCTTACCATCTTTTCTTGAAAGCCATGGCTTCTTTCGTGATTTATTTCGCTGCTACTATTCTCCCCTTCCTGGTCTTTGTAATTGTTGCTAGTTACTATGTCGCTATCCCTAATGCTTCTTCTTTTATAGAGTTTCCCCGGAAGTGATCTTCTCCAGGTAATCATTTGTCTCCCGTAAAGGCGTATCTTTCAATCCTTTATCTTTGTTTCTGAGTGTGTGCGTTTGGGAGCTCTGTCGTCATTCCAGCGCCAATATTTCTCCTTGCATGTTGTTCTCCAATAATTTCCTTCCTCGGGACCTATGTGTGGATGAGGTGTACCCATACCTGCCCTCGAGATATCCCTTTGGTCTTCGTCCTTTGCTGGCTACAGCTTACCCTTTCCATTATCCCACGGCCAGCCCCTGTACTTCCTTTTATTGATACGACCTTGGTATCGTACCCCTTCTTGTGGTGTGACTGCGATATGCATTGTAACTCATGTTTAAAAGGTGGCCTATTGGATTCGACCTGGATCCTACTTGCCCTTCATTTAAATCTGTGTCTCCAACCTCGATGCGGTCATCCGTACTTCGGCCGTCATCATAGTCCTTTGCTGCTACTTGGGTATAGTCTGTATGAAACTGTCCACCTGGGATGTTAATCCATGTGGAATCCAAATCTGATCATTCCTTGTAGACCCCTTCGTTAGCAATTCTATCCGTGAGTCCATTTGTTGACCGGCGGACCCAGCGCAACTCCACTGTGATCCTTATCTGCAAATGCTCCTGAATTTTCTGCAGATAGTACGCCAAGCACCAGTGCCTCTATATTTTTCCCACTTTGGTGTCGTTTTGTAGTTTCCTTGTTGTGTTGATGACTAAAATGGAGTCTCCTTCCACTATTACATTTTCCATTCCTTCCCTATGTAGTATCTCTAGGCCTGTCTCCAGTGCTCCAAATTCTGCAGCGTTGTTTGTTGAGTTCCCCAAACTTCTTGTGTATAGTCAGATAATTCTTCCTTGACTGTCCCTGATTACTCCCCCCATACCGGTCTGTCGTCAGTTACCCTTCGACACCCCATTGAAATTTACCTTGAGGGATCCCTCTAGTGGCAGTTTCCAGTTGCGCTCGCCTAAACTTTGTTGCGGCCCCCGTCTCACTTGATTGGGGTTGTGTCTTCCTTTCACTTGGAAAGCCTCTAGAATTATAAGATATCGATAAGTGAGTTGCACTCCTCCTGTTCAGAGGTTGCGGCTCTGTACCATTTCCCTTGTCATGGTTATTATTGTTTCCTTGATCCTTCCAACCGTCTAGCTTTGGTTCCTGAAGATGCATCGGTTCCATTCCTTCCAAATTTCCAAAATGATCATGTTGGGGGTGAGGGTCCAGCAAAGNAGGGATGTTTATATAATTACATGAAGACAAGAGCCACATGGCCTCCCTCCCAAGAAGCTCATGTAACCCCTTTTCTCCATAAAATCAATTATGGGTAAATAAAATAATAATAAAATACTTAGCCCCTCAAGCCCCCTCTCTCATGGAATCATGGCCCCTATCTCTTTTGTCCTTGTATGTCTTGCATCCAACGGTGTATTTTATTAATGTATATGAAGTATTACATTTCTTAGGCACTCTGACCCCTTTTCAACTTTACCAACTCACCAACCTAAGTCACAATTACATAATACATTCTATTTCATAAGGGTTAAAACTGGGGTGTTACACATATATTATTATGCTTATTTCCAAACATTTTTTTCCCCATAAATATTTCCAAACATTCCTGGCAGTTCAAATGATTTGTATATATTTTATTACAAACAATTTCTATATATTTCATTACTGCTAATATAATAACATAAGTGATTTGGTTTTATTATAATTTTAAGTCATTATTATTCTTATTTCTAAATTCTTCTGCAAAATTATTATTCTTATTTCCAAACCTATTGGACAAACCTACTAAACAGTTCAAATCAGATTTTAATACTTTATTATATTTTAGTACTTTATGCTGCTAATATAATAGTATGCTTTATTATTACTAATATTATTTTTTTTGTAAGTGAGTTGAGATTCTATATTACCGAGTAAAATATTGTACAAAAAAGGACTGAGGGGTATCCCCCGATCTGCCAAAAGGAAACCAGATCAGGGGTCCCCAAGTTGCGCTTTCTACATAAGCGAGGGGATGGCTGGGCCGCCACCAGGGGAAACCGACCTAGTATCCATAAGTTCGTTTGAAAAACACTATACCATAAGAAATACATAAAATCGAGAGCATATAACTTGATTTGTTCCTATACTGATAAACAAAAAGATCTTGAGTTGATGTTGTGCTAGTCCAAGAAGATTGGGTGGCTTTCATCTCCTTCCTTCCTTACCTCATTTTCCTTTTTCTACTCCACTGTGTGCGTCCTTCTGATGCTGGTTGGTGTTCCGTGTCGGTCTGCTGGAGTGATGTCCATGTGATGGACATAACGAAGGTAGAGTTGGAATTGTCCAGCCAGTCGTTCTATTTTTTCACTTTGGTTCCTCTGGTCCTCTGCTATGCTTATTGCGCTGGCCTCCAATTCACTAAGGCAGCTCAGGATTTCTCTGCTTTCCTTCTTGCGAACTCGGTTTTCCACCCTTCTAGTCTCGTTCTTTTCTGCTCTCAGCTTGCATATCAGCATTTGTTTACACCAAGCTTCCTCCACCGTTTTGTGGTAGAGAGTTTTCCTGGGCTGTGTGGCCCCTGGATCCCTTATCTCGTCTGCCTCTTGGATGATTTTTGCCCAGGCTTTGCCCCGTCGCTTAGTGTTGACTTCCCGCTCCCATCTGTCGATGAATACTTTACCCTTTGTATCTACTTGCTCGAGGAAGGTTCCTTTTGCCTCTCTGGCCACCTGTTCCATCCTAGTGATCTTTCGAGTGCTTGTTGGGAGTTCCTCCCCCTGGGGCCCCCTCTTACTCTGGTTGTTCTTCGTTCTTACCATATTTTCTTGAAAGCCATGGCTTCTTTTGTGATTTATTTCGCTGCTACTATTCTCCCCTTCCTGGTCTTTGTAATTGTTGCTAGTTGGTATGTCGCTATCCCTAATGCTTCTTCTTTTATAGAGTTTCCCCGGAAGTGATCTTCTCCAGGAAATCATTTGTCTCCCGTAAAGGCGTATCTTTCAATCCTTTATCTCTGTTTCTGAGTGTGTGCATTTGGGAGCTCTGTCATCATTCCAGCGCCAATATTTCTCCTTGCATGTTGTTCTCCAATAATTTCCTTCCTCGGGACCTATGTGTGGATGAGGTGTACCCATACCTACCCTCGGGATATCCCTTTGGTCTTCGTCCTTTGCTGGCTACAGCTTACCCTTTCCATTCTCCCACGGCCAGCCCCTGTACTTCCTTTTATTGATACGACCTTGGTATCGTACCCCTTCTTGTGGTGTGACTGCGATATGCATTGTAACTCATGTTTAAAAGGTGGCCTATTGGATTCGACCTGGATCCTACTTGCCCTTCATTTAAATCTGTGTCTCCAACCTCGATGCGGTCATCCGTACTTCGGCCGTCATCATAGTCCTTTGCTGCTACTTGGGTATAGTCTGTATGAAACTGTCCACCTGGGATGTTAATCCATGTGGAATCCAAATCTGATCATTCCTTGTAGACCCCTTCGTTAGCAATTCTATCCGTGAGTCCATTTGTTGACCGGCGGACCCAGCGCAACTCCACTGTGATCCTTATCTGCAAATGCTCCTGAATTTTCTGCAGATAGTACGCCAAGCACCAGTGCCTCTATATTTTTCCCACTTTGGTGTCGTTTTGTAGTTTCCTTGTTGTGTTGATGACTAAAATGGAGTCTCCTTCCACTATTACATTTTCCATTCCTTCCCTATGTAGTATCTCTAGGCCTGTCTCCAGTGCTCCAAATTCTGCAGCGTTGTTTGTTGAGTTCCCCAAACTTCTTGTGTATAGTCAGATAATTCTTCCTTGACTGTCCCTGATTACTCCCCCCATACCGGTCTGTCGTCAGTTACCCTTCGACACCCCATTGAAATTTACCTTGAGGGATCCCTCTAGTGGCAGTTTCCAGTTGCGCTCGCCTAAACTTTGTTGCGGCCCCCGTCTCACTTGATTGGGGTTGTGTCTTCCTTTCACTTGGAAAGCCTCTAGAATTATAAGATATCGATAAGTGAGTTGCACTCCTCCTGTTCAGAGGTTGCGGCTCTGTACCATTTCCCTTGTCATGGTTATTATTGTTTCCTTGATCCTTCCAACCGTCTAGCTTTGGTTCCTGAAGATGCATCGGTTCCATTCCTTCCAAATTTCCAAAATGATCATGTTGGGGGTGAGGGTCCAGCAAAGNGCATGCCCAAGAAACCCTCCATGGTGGAAGAAAATAAAAACGACGGAGCAGACGATCCTATAAATATGTTGCTTGAGCAAGCTCTCACGCGACAAAGGGACGAAATGATGGAGAATTTTTCCCACATCCTTCAATGTTGTGGATAGAAGCAGGTGCATATTCATGAAACATCCACTTTTCAGGCACCTCTCCTTTCAAGGTACAAGTTAATTTTTATATTCCCGTATTTGAAGGTCAGATAGATGTGGATGCCCTAGAAAAATGGTTAAATATATTAGAAGGTTATTTCTTTGTTTATATATATGGGGCCAAGCCCACTTGGGATTTTTTTGTGGATGCGGTAAGGAACAGTATTACCCTATTGGAAACTAGTAGGACCAGTACATGATATGGAACACACTGCGGAAAGAGAGGGGCCAAGAAGTTCTGGAGTTCACCAATACCTTCCATACCTTGCGCACCAAGCTGGGTATCAAAGACTCCCACAACATTTGGTTCTGAAATACCGCGGGGCTCTACACAGATACATCCAAACTGAAATGGATTTTCTGGGCATCTCATGACTCTATTTTTCTTATTGATACGTTGTTGAAATCGAGAAGAAGTTTAAGCACTATAAAAAATGGGAGTTCGGATATGAAAATCCACAACAACCAAAGTATGAGAAAGAAGGCCCTAACAAACAACTTCCTAAAAACCAGTCTAAACCATAGGAAAAGAAGGGTCACAGAAAGATGAAGAAGGACACCAAAAAATGGTGTGATTTCCACAAAACCCCCTGGCACAACAACGATGAATTCCGCTCAAAACAGTCATTGGTGGACGAGATCGAAGACAAGGAGCCGAACCCTGATTCTGAAAATACTGGTAAAAGACAGATCATCGACGCAGACCCCACTTCTATTGTCATGACCGCAACAATTCAACCAGAAGAACCAACAGATCCTGAAGAGGGGGAGCACCTTTTTCATTCACAGATGTGGGTGAAGGGGACCCCACTGCATTTTATTGTTGATAGAGGAAGCCAGAAGAACCTCATCTCAACAGAGGTCATCAAACAGTTGGGATTGTTGACAACACCACACCCACAACCATATGACATCGAGTGGCTTCACCAAGGAAGAGATATTTTTGACATCCAGCAGTGTCAATTGTCATACGGCATCCAAACCTTCAAGGATGAGGTATTATGTGATTTTTCCCCACTGGATGNAGAACCAACAGATCCTGAAGAGGGGGAGCACCTTTTTCATTCACAGATGTGGGTGAAGGGGACCCCGCTGCATTTTATTGTTGATAGAGGAAGCCAGAAGAACCTCATCTCAACAAAGGTCATCAAACAGTTGGGATTGTTGACAACACCACACCCACAACCATACGACATCGAGTGGCTTCACCAAGGAAGAGATATTTTTGACATCCAGCAGTGTCAATTGTCATACGGCATCCAAACCTTCAAGGATGAGGTATTATGTGATTTTTCCCCACTGGATGTATGTGATGTTCTCTTGGACCAACCATATATGTGGAAGCACCATGTTGTTTATGAGTCTCGACCTCACAGTGTCATTGTTTCTCTGGGGGGTCATCTCTACATAATACCAAAGGTAGTTTCGACTATTGTTCCACCTAAAAAGTGTCGCAAGGTAGTATCTTATACTACAAAATCCAGCTTCTTCACAATCTGTTCAAAAGCTGAACAAAAAGATACTGCAACCACTACAACCTCGGCCCAAGCACCTTCTATCCAACAGAAGTAGTTCGACAAGATTGTAGCAAAGTGTAAATATTCCTTCTGCACAAAATAATCTCATGTATCCAGACTGGTTAAAAAGGTCCAACCCTTCCATCCACCTGCTCGTGATATCCTTCCACAAACCGAGCAGCGCGACGTCTCCAACAAGGCAAGCAGCTCACCAAGATTCAGATTCAGCATACACTTTTTCCTCTCCCCCGGGCACTCAAAACAATGGAGACCATTGCTTCCTAAGGAGGGAGGATTGATCCAGGTGGATATCGGTGGCCACCCACCTTTTCGAATTGGCTCAAAAAGGTTTTCTAGCAATTTTGGCAATTTACTATTTTTAGTAGTTTTAACTTCCAAGGGCATTTCGAGAGACTAAATGAAGGATTTTCAGGATCGATCTTCTTAATGATATCCAAAGGAATGATTAAGCCCCCAAAATTAATCTTTTCTATAGTACCTTTCCAACAGGTTATCATATGCCTAAAATGGAGATGGTATGCAAAAGTTACGACCNATACGGCATCCAAACCTTCAAGGATGAGGTATTATGTGATTTTTCCCCACTGGATGTATGTGATGTTCTCTTGGACCAACCATATATGTGGAAGCACCATGTTGTTTATGAGTCTGGACCTCACAATGGCATTGTTTCTCTGGGGGGTCATCTCTACATAATACCAAAGGTAGTTTCGACTATTGTTCCACCTAAAAAGTGTCGCAAGGTAGTATCTTATACTATAAAATCTAGCTTCTTCACAATCTGTTCAAAAGCTGAACAAAAAGATACTGCAACCACTACAACCTCGACCCAAGCACCTTCTATCCAACAGAAGCAGTTCGACAAGATTGTAGGAAAGTGTAAATATTCCTTCTGCACAAAATAATCTCATGTATCCAGACTGGTTAAAAAGGTCCAACCCTTCCATCCACCTGCTCGTGATATCCTTCCACAAACCGAGCAGTGCGACGTCTCCAACAAGGCAAGCAGCTCACCAAGATTCAGATTCAGCATACACTTTTTCCTCTCTCCCGGGCACTCAACACAATGGAGACCATTGCTTCCTAAGGAGGGAGGATTGATCCAAGTGGATATCGGTGGCCACCCACCTTTTCGAATTGGCTCAAAATAGTTTTCTAGCAATTTTGGCAATTTACTATTTTTAGTAGTTTTAACTTCCAAGGGAATTTCGAGAGACTAAATGAAGGATTTTCAGGATTGAGCTTCTTAATGATATCCAAAGGAATGATTAAGCCCCCAAAATTAATCTTTTCTATAGTACCTTTCCAACAGGTTATCATATGCCTAAAATGGAGATGGTATGCAAAAGTTACGACCCCGGGAAGTTGATGTACTAACTTACCCAAACGGGGCCCACATGACTTTTGGCACTTCATCTCCTAGGGTTAGGTTTTTGGATGTCTA
>JZKD02S1356956.1:0-11570 GCA_000966675.3 Picea glauca | reverse complement strand
AAAAAGAAGGTTGAAATGCAAGGAAGGATAAATTCTTTTGATGGTGCTTTCTAAGGTATGTTATTTACAGGTCATCTCACCATTTTCGCTATAAATTTTTTTCTATAATGATTCATTAGCATTAGCATTAGCATTAGCATTATAATGATCCCCTCTTTTGTAAAAAAGATCTTGTATGAAAATTCATTAGCATTATGAGATAGATTTATAGAGAGAGCTCAAGAGAAGAGATAAAGTGCTGAAGACTCTGTTGTAGTCCAAAATTTGTAAATATTTATACAAATACATTCAAATATAATACAAAAGTAGTTTTTCCTACAAATGAGGTGTTTGTATTTTTATGTGTGATGAATATTCATTTTCTGAATGTTTTTTGTGTTTATTCATGTATGTTGTAGATGTATGCAGATAGCTTATATTTGCAGGTTTAGATAGACTTCTCTATGTTTGTGAATTTTTGGGTAGTTCTGTGATCTTAGGATTGTGCAAGGATTTCACACCAGAGTTAGAGAAAATTCTATGAAGCCAGTACAAGGAGTGCACTTGAACTCTGTGTCAAGTTCAGGGAAGAACGTGCTAGGTGGGCACACCAAAACAAATTCAAACTGATAAGGGAGGAGTAGTACCATGGGAGGCCTATCAAAGTTGCTAAACACTCTGAAGAAGACATACCATAGTTAGTGAATACTCTAAATGATATGCAAGGAGTGCATTGAGTAAGCACAAGGAGTGTGTAGGAAGACTTTTGGAAAAAAGTATTAAGTCTGAGTCTTTTAGAAACTTAGAGTACAAAGAGTGCACATGGGAAACACTTTTTTAAGTGTTAGTCAAATTAAAGGAGAGAGTGCAAGGAGTGCGCCAGAGGTTGAGTGGATTTAATTCCACAAAATCTTAGGAGGAAGAGAGTCTTCACTACCAGGAAGGAAGAAGTAATTGTTAATGGAGAAAAGGGCCAAGACCCTTAGATACCTGAGAAAATAAAATATCAGGAGAGATAGTGTAATTGTGCATGAGGACTCTGTAAGAACTGCATAGGTTGAGAACCCATTAAGGTTCAGGTTGGGGAGGAAGCGCAAGGTGAGCGCAAGTGATATTACTTCAAGATGAAACCTTAGGAGGAGTAGCATTTTCCAGGAATGTGAGTAGAGGCCAAGATGACAACCCTGCAAGAGGGAAATGTTCAAAGGCCCTACCCCTTTTTAATTTTAAAAGAATTTCAATCTCAGGAGGTGTAGATCAAGCCAAGCAGTTATCTCACAAAGAGAAGATCAAAGGCTAAGCCTTTGAAAAGTTTAAAATTCCTTCATCAGAAGGAGAGCATGACCACAAACAAAGGAGGAAGATTCAACAGTCATTGGATCAACTACTAGGAGCATTCTGGAACATTATATCTGAGTCCAGTTGAAGGAGGAGGACAAATATATTCTGTTGGATCTAGGCACAAGGATCAAGAATCATCAGATCTAGGTAATTATCATGTGTTTTAACCCTGAGGTTCCTTCAAAATTCAGAGGTCTGTAGGTTTATTTTATAAAGTGAAGGAATATTTAATTGTGGGGAGATGAAGTGAATCTGAATCATCTATTTCCAAAGGATGCGTGTCAGTAGATTAGGGATAATCTAGAGGTCTGACTATTTGGAAGAACATATGCACGAAGTATAGGGGACTCCCAAAGCTTTGAAGAGTCATAGTCCATATCAACCATCCATCATAATGGACACATACCATCAGATTCGAAGGTGCAGAGATATAGTACTCTGAAGGGTTTCTGTCCAAGTACTAGTGGAAGACTCACGAAAGGCTAGGAGCCAGAGTGAATCTCATTCATCCATTGGAAGAGATGCATGGAAACGGATCCAAAAGTCTGGAGGTTCAATACTCTGGAGAAAACAAAGTATAGTGTAAGTGAGAAGTCCTGAAGGCCCAGAGGGTGGATTTGATCTCAAAATTTGGTTGAGGGGGACACATGGATGCATATCCTATAGTCCAAAGACTTGAAGCTCTAGAGGATTCGCAGGTAGAAACAACTAGGACTCACGAATCCTGGGATCCCATAGTAGATATCTACTGTTGATTGAACGAGGACACATGGAGGTTGATTGCATCACTTCAGGGTTCGACGTTCTAGAGGATTGGGGGTTTTGTACACCAATTACTCCTGAAGGCCAGAGTCCTGGAGAAAATCTTAGCCGTTGGATGCTGGGAGATTGTGGACTGTCGATTTGAGACTTGTGCAAATTTGTCGATTCAACAATTCAGGAAATTCATGGAAGAAGTGTTGTAGGAAAATTTTCGAAGTCCTGAAAGGAATCCTAGCCATTGATTTCGAAGGGGACATGTGGAAGAAGGAGAAAACCCTTCTTCAGTTAGATGATCCAGGAGATTTGTGGAGAAGGTGTTGTGAGGAAATTGTCGAAGCCTAAAGAGGACGAATCTGGACCGTCCATTGGACAGAGCTTGAGGATCATCAATTTGATACATGGGTGCAAGTGATTTTTCAACATTCGACACTTGGAAAAGGTTGTGCGTTGGAGAGGAGAAGAAATCATCGAAGAGCGAAGCCCGAATTAGCACCTTTTATCTTGGCGCTCAGTCACAACCCTGGGTCATATGCCATTTCCAATGGTAAAAAGGACTAAGGGCCCAAAACCAAATTTTAGAAGAGAATGGGCTTTGTAAGATCTTGTGAGTTCAATGTTTGTACTTGCATAGTAAATTTAAGGACATGTAAACATTAACATGGGGGGTTCAACAAGAGCCTGAGAGTTATTTAAGATCTTGATTTGAACAATCCTAGACCGAGAGGTTGAGTGGACCCTGGGTGAGGGAGGGGGCTTGTATCATTTAATAAATCATTACATTGATGCTTTACACTATTATATTGAGTCTCAGCTTGAAGCATTTGTATGCTTTTCTTTTTCTTGAGTACCCAACCAATATGCCCTTATCAACTCGGGACTCAAATTTTCCAAGCCTTCCATCTTCTCTTTTGATATCAAATTTTCTTCCAAACACTCTAAAATAATTCACATATTTTTATCTTCCTTTCGATAAATAATAGGGAGTCTTATCACTATTACTTCTTATCATTCCTCTATTCAGGATATGAACTTTTGTATGTACTACTTGAGCCTAAAATATGTCACCCAACTTGGAATCTTTCAACATGGTTCTGGCCATTTCTTGAACTGTTATGTTCTTTCTTTCCACAACTCCATTTTGCTGAGGTGTCCTTGTTGCTGAGAAATGTATTTTTATTCCATTTTCACCATAGAAATCCATGAATTCCTTTGATGTAAATTATCCTCCATTGTTTGATCTCAAGCACTTAATTTTTGAATATGTCTCAGTTTCAACCATTTCTTTGTATATATTGAAGTGTATGAATGTCTATGACTTATTCTTGAGAAAGAAAACTACAATCATTCTTGTGTATTTATCAACCAATAACATCAAGTATTGTTTTCCATTTAATTCCTTCATTCTTTTTGGTCCACATAAGTCAATATGTACTATCTCCAATGGTTTTATCGTGGAGTAATATTTTCATTTGAACTTGGTATTATTTTGTTTTCCCTGTAGACAATTCTTACATAGAGTATTTGTTGGCTTTGAAATCTTAGACATTTCTCTTATTGCTTCTCTTCTGCTGATTTTGACAAGATTATTAAAGTTCATGTGATCCATTCTTCTGTGCCAGAGCCAACTTTCATTTTCCTTTCCTAAATATATTCATTTTTCGATTTCATTCATGACATATATATTGTTTGGAGTTCTTATAGTTGTAGCCACCAAATTTTCTGATCCTTATTTCCTTGTTTCACATTTTTCTAAGTCAAACAAATTTTTTTGTCCTTCATCACACATTTGACTTACACTTAGAATATTTTGCTTCATATCTTTGACCAATAGAACATTTTCTTCCTTGGCATAGTTGCTTCCGATCTTGACTGTGCCACTTCCTTTAATTCTAGTTGAGTTATCATTTCCAAACTAAACTGATCCATCTCATCCCTTCTTCAAGGTAAGAAACATGTTCTTGTCACCTTTCATATGATTTGAACAACCACTGTCAACATACCACCCACTTTTCTTGTGTTGATCTTGTAGAGCAAGCAAAAATTCTTCAGTGTTGAATTGATCTTGCTTTCTTATCCATATCCTTTGTGGTTCCTATTTGTGACTATTAATATTATTCTTTGGTTCTCTTGGAGGAACGATCAATATACAATCTTTGTCCATGTGTCCAAAATTGTTTCATTTGTAGAACTCTACTTCATTACTCAATGATCCAAAACTGTTGTAATTTAAGTTATGTGTTTCATGAGGCCTTCTTGAATAACTATTGTTTTAGTATCCTTCATAGTTTCTTCCATTCTTGGCATAGTCTCTACAGTTTACAAATTTATGCCTAAAATTGTTACATGAATAACATAAACCAAGAAAAATATTTTGGTACATGGAGGTGGAATATCTTTTGAATGGTGTTTCTCTTCTAAATTCTTCTTCTTCTTGAGGTCTTTCTATTACTAGCCACTGTTGATTCTGAATTATGAATCTTCTAGGTGGTGCAGTTTCTCTTTCATATTCTTCTTGGATCTTCTTTCCTTCTTCCTTCTTATGATAACTTCTGACAATCTCTGCATAACTTCTTTGTTCTACTTCATGTTCTATTGTATTGGATCTCGAACCTTTCTCAGTATGCATATGGTTTTACCTAGCCCAAACCTGTCATAGTATGGCCTTTTTATGTTGATGATTTCATCCAATATTTTGGTGTTATTTTTCTACATATATTTCTTTTGAAGATCTTTTCTTAGAGTGACTATTTATGCTTCCAAGCTTTCAATCATCTTCTCCTTTTATTCTAACTGACTTCTGAGTGCTTCTTCAATCCTTATGTCTTCTTCTAATTGGATTTTTGTTTTTGTGATCATCCATTCGACTTCTTCTGAGTTGGAATTATGATATCCTTCTTTCATCTCTAGTTATGCCTTGAGTGACTTGTTTTTCTTTCTTTATTTCCTTAGTTCTTCTATGGCACTGATTAATTCTTCTCTGAGATCGACTTCACCTTTTTCTTCAGAATATTATTCATCATCTTATACTTCCATGAAGAGTACTCTTTTTGAATCACTGTCACTATCATCATCCTCATATAATGAGGAATTGTTTTCCTTTGTGTAGAAACTTTTCTTGAAGAATTTATTTTTGTTTCTTCTCATGGCTCCTTTTTTATTTTTATTTTTCTTCTTAGGATTTTCTTCTTCATTACTATATTTATTCTTAGCACAAGGACATTTTGAAGAAAAATGTGAAATACCACCACAATTAAAACATTTTAATGGAAGCATACCTTTGTACTTACTGGTTCCTCTTTTCATTTTTCTTACAAAGTTTTCCACTTCTTCATCTTCCTCTAAATCATCGTTGCAACTACAATCTAGTTTTGACTCTTGCTTGTTCTTCTTCTTTATCTTCTTGTATGCGTTCAATGCTTCTTCCTTCATGACTGGATTATCTTGGTCTATCCTCATTTCATAGGTTATGAGTATCCCATGTAGCTCATCCATGATCAAAGTATCTAAGTTTTATCTTTCTTATAGGGATGAAATCTTTGGATCAAATCTCATTGGTAGAGACCTTAGTAACTTTTGAAAAATGACTCATTCTTTCATCTCTTCTCCTAAACATTTAATAACATTTACTATTTCATTAACTCACAGAAAGTAGTATGTAATGTATTCATCTTCCATAGTCTTCAATTGTTCGAACTTAGATCTAAAGGTTTGAAGTTTAGCTCCCTTGACTTTGGAATTTCCTTTGTAAATATTATGAAGCGTATCCCAAATATCCTTTGCAATATCACAATGCATAACCTTGAAAAATACTAAATCAACTAGACTGCTCAGAATGGTACCTTTAACCTTTGAATTGTTTTCACTGAGCTTCGTTCCATCTTTGTCAGTTGGGGAATGGATGGTGTTGTATAACCGTCTACTACTAACTGCCAAACATAAAATCCCTGTGCTTGTAAAAAAGGTTTTCATATTTTTGTTCTAGAAGGCATAATTATGACCATCAAATATTGGTGCTCCAATATTAGTGTATTCCATGACCTCCTTCTAGTGGTTATATTGATTCTTGAAGGACCTACTCTGATACCAATTGTTGGAATATTGAGAGGGAGGAGGTGAANAATTTTAAAAGAATTTCAATCTCAGGAGGTGTAGATCAAGCCAAGCAGTTATCTCACAAAGAGAAGATCAAAGGCTAAGCCTTTGAAAAGTTTAAAATTCCTTCATCAGAAGGAGAGCATGACCACAAACAAAGGAGGAAGATTCAACAGTCATTGGATCAACTACTAGGAGCATTCTGGAACATTATATCTGAGTCCAGTTGAAGGAGGAGGACAAATATATTCTGTTGGATCTAGGCACAAGGATCAAGAATCATCAGATCTAGGTAATTATCATGTGTTTTAACCCTGAGGTTCCTTCAAAATTCAGAGGTCTGTAGGTTTATTTTATAAAGTGAAGGAATATTTAATTGTGGGGAGATGAAGTGAATCTGAATCATCTATTTCCAAAGGATGCGTGTCAGTAGATTAGGGATAATCTAGAGGTCTGACTATTTGGAAGAACATATGCACGAAGTATAGGGGACTCCCAAAGCTTTGAAGAGTCATAGTCCATATCAACCATCCATCATAATGGACACATACCATCAGATTCGAAGGTGCAGAGATATAGTACTCTGAAGGGTTTCTGTCCAAGTACTAGTGGAAGACTCACGAAAGGCTAGGAGCCAGAGTGAATCTCATTCATCCATTGGAAGAGATGCATGGAAACGGATCCAAAAGTCTGGAGGTTCAATACTCTGGAGAAAACAAAGTATAGTGTAAGTGAGAAGTCCTGAAGGCCCAGAGGGTGGATTTGATCTCAAAATTTGGTTGAGGGGGACACATGGATGCATATCCTATAGTCTAAAGACTTGAAGCTCTAGAGGATTCGCAGGTTGAAACAACTAGGACTCACGAATCCTGGGATCCCATAGTAGATATCTACTGTTGATTGAACGAGGACACATGGAGGTTGATTGCATCACTTCAGGGTTCAGCGTTCTAGAGGATTGGGGGTTTTGTACACCAAGTACTCCTAAAGGCCAGAGTCCTGGAGAAAATCTTAGTCGTTGGATGCTGGGAGATTGTGGACTGTCGATTTGAGACTTGTGCAAATTTGTCGATTCAACAATTCAGGAAATTCATGGAAGAAGTGTTGTAGGAAAATTTTTGAAGTCCTGAAAGGAATCCTAGCCATTGATTTCGAAGGGGACATGTGGAAGAAGGAGAAAACCCTTCTTCAGTTAGATGATCCAGGAGATTTGTGGAGAAGTTGTTGTGAGGAAATTGTCGAATCCTGAAGAGGAGGAATCTAGACCGTCCATTGGCCAGAGCTTGAGGATCATCAATTTGATACATGGGTGCAAGTGATTTTTCAACATTAGACACTTGGAAAAGGTTGTGCGTTGGAGAGGAGAAGAAATCATCGAAGAGCGAAGCTCGAATTAACACCTTTTATCTTGGCGCTCGGTCACAACCCTGGGTCATATGCCATTTCCAATGGTAAAAAGGACTAAGGGCTCGAAACCAAATTTTAGAAGAGAATGGGCTTTGTAAGATCTTGTGAGTTCAATGTTTGTACTTGCATAGTAAATTTAAGGACATGTAAACATTAACAGGGGGGGTTCAACAAGATCCTGAGAGTTATTTAAGCTCTTGATTTGAACAATCCTAGACCGAGAGGTTGAGTGGACCCTGGGTGAGGGAGGGGGCCTGTATCATTTAATAAATCATTACATTGATTCTTTACACTATCATATTGAGTCTCAGCTTGAAGCATTTGTATGCTTTTCTTTTTCTTGAGTACCCAACCAATATGCCCTTATCAACTTGGGACTCAAATTTTCCAAGCCTTCCATCTTCTCTTTTGATATCAAATTTTCTTCCAAACACTCTAAAATAATTCACATATTTTTATCTTCCTTTTGATAAATAATAGGGAGTCTTATCACTATTACTTCTTATCATTCCTCTATTCAGGATATGAACTTTTGTATGTACTACTTGAGCCCAAAATATGTCACCCAACTTGGAATCTTTCAACATGGTTCCGGCCATTTCTTGAACTGTTATGTTCTTTGTTTCCACAACTCCATTTTGCTGAGGTGTCCTTGTTGCTGAGAAATGTATTTTTATTCCATTTTCACCATAGAAATCCATGAATTCCTTTAATGTAAATTATCCTCCATTGTTTGATCTCAAGCACTTAATTTTTGAATATGTCTCAGTTTCAACCATTTCTTTGTATATATTGAAGTGTATGAATGTCTATGACTTATTCTTGAGAAAGAAAACTACAATCATTCTTGTGTATTTATCAACCAATAACATCAAGTATTGTTTTCCATTTAATTCCTTCATTCTTTTTGGTCCACATAAGTCAATATGTACTATCTCCAATGGTTTTATCGTGGAGTAATATTTTCATTTGAACTTGGTATTATTTTGTTTTCCCTGTAGACAATTCTTACATAGAGTATTTGTTGGCTTTGAAATCTTAGACATTTCTCTTATTGCTTCTCTTCTGCTGATTTTGACAAGATTATTAAAGTTCATGTGATCCATTCTTCTGTGCCAGAGCCAACTTTCATTTTCCTTTCCTAAATATATTCATTTTTCGATTTCATTCATGACATATATATTGTTTGGAGTTCTTATAGTTGTAGCCACCAAATTTTCTGATCCTTATTTCCTTGTTTCACATTTTTCTAAGTCAAACAAATTTTTTTGTCCTTCATCACACATTTGACTTACACTTAGAATATTTTGCTTCATATCTTTGACCAATAGAACATTTTCTTCCTTGGCATAGTTGCTTCCGATCTTGACTGTGCCACTTCCTTTAATTCTAGTTGAGTTATCATTTCCAAACTAAACTGATCCATCTCATCCCTTCTTCAAGGTAAGAAACATGTTCTTGTCACCTTTCATATGATTTGAACAACCACTGTCAACATACCACCCACTTTTCTTGTGTTGATCTTGTAGAGCAAGCAAAAATTCTTCAGTGTTGAATTGATCTTGCTTTCTTATCCATATCCTTTGTGGTTCCTATTTGTGACTATTAATATTATTCTTTGGTTCTCTTGGAGGAACGATCAATATACAATCTTTGTCCATGTGTCCAAAATTGTTTCATTTGTAGAACTCTACTTCATTACTCAATGATCCAAAACTGTTGTAATTTAAGTTATGTGTTTCATGAGGCCTTCTTGAATAACTATTGTTTTAGTATCCTTCATAGTTTCTTCCATTCTTGGCATAGTCTCTACAGTTTACAAATTTATGCCTAAAATTGTTACATGAATAACATAAACCAAGAAAAATATTTTGGTACATGGAGGTGGAATATCTTTTGAATGGTGTTTCTCTTCTAAATTCTTCTTCTTCTTGAGGTCTTTCTATTACTAGCCACTGTTGATTCTGAATTATGAATCTTCTAGGTGGTGCAGTTTCTCTTTCATATTCTTCTTGGATCTTCTTTCCTTCTTCCTTCTTATGATAACTTCTGACAATCTCTGCATAACTTCTTTGTTCTACTTCATGTTCTATTGTATTGGATCTCGAACCTTTCTCAGTATGCATATGGTTTTACCTAGCCCAAACCTGTCATAGTATGGCCTTTTTATGTTGATGATTTCATCCAATATTTTGGTGTTATTTTTCTACATATATTTCTTTTGAAGATCTTTTCTTAGAGTGACTATTTATGCTTCCAAGCTTTCAATCATCTTCTCCTTTTATTCTAACTGACTTCTGAGTGCTTCTTCAATCCTTATGTCTTCTTCTAATTGGATTTTTGTTTTTGTGATCATCCATTCGACTTCTTCTGAGTTGGAATTATGATATCCTTCTTTCATCTCTAGTTATGCCTTGAGTGACTTGTTTTTCTTTCTTTATTTCCTTAGTTCTTCTATGGCACTGATTAATTCTTCTCTGAGATCGACTTCACCTTTTTCTTCAGAATATTATTCATCATCTTATACTTCCATGAAGAGTACTCTTTTTGAATCACTGTCACTATCATCATCCTCATATAATGAGGAATTGTTTTCCTTTGTGTAGAAACTTTTCTTGAAGAATTTATTTTTGTTTCTTCTCATGGCTCCTTTTTTATTTTTATTTTTCTTCTTAGGATTTTCTTCTTCATTACTATATTTATTCTTAGCACAAGGACATTTTGAAGAAAAATGTGAAATACCACCACAATTAAAACATTTTAATGGAAGCATACCTTTGTACTTACTGGTTCCTCTTTTCATTTTTCTTACAAAGTTTTCCACTTCTTCATCTTCCTCTAAATCATCGTTGCAACTACAATCTAGTTTTGACTCTTGCTTGTTCTTCTTCTTTATCTTCTTGTATGCGTTCAATGCTTCTTCCTTCATGACTGGATTATCTTGGTCTATCCTCATTTCATAGGTTATGAGTATCCCATGTAGCTCATCCATGATCAAAGTATCTAAGTTTTATCTTTCTTATAGGGATGAAATCTTTGGATCAAATCTCATTGGTAGAGACCTTAGTAACTTTTGAAAAATGACTCATTCTTTCATCTCTTCTCCTAAACATTTAATAACATTTACTATTTCATTAACTCACAGAAAGTAGTATGTAATGTATTCATCTTCCATAGTCTTCAATTGTTCGAACTTAGATCTAAAGGTTTGAAGTTTAGCTCCCTTGACTTTGGAATTTCCTTTGTAAATATTATGAAGCGTATCCCAAATATCCTTTGCAATATCACAATGCATAACCTTGAAAAATACTAAATCAACTAGACTGCTCAGAATGGTACCTTTAACCTTTGAATTGTTTTCACTGAGCTTCGTTCCATCTTTGTCAGTTGGGGAATGGATGGTGTTGTATAACCGTCTACTACTAACTGCCAAACATAAAATCCCTGTGCTTGTAAAAAAGGTTTTCATATTTTTGTTCTAGAAGGCATAATTATGACCATCAAATATTGGTGCTCCAATATTAGTGTATTCCATGACCTCCTTCTAGTGGTTATATTGATTCTTGAAGGACCTACTCTGATACCAATTGTTGGAATATTGAGAGGGAGGAGGTGAAACAGTATGAGAAATTTTACCAATTTTAAAAACACTATATATTCTTCAACTTTATCAGTAGTGTTCAACAATTTATCATTAGTATTCAATATATCATCAGCTGTATAAATCAATAGTGCACAATAAAAAACCACATGAACGCAATACATTAGAATTTGCATGGAAACCCGATGGGATAAAACCACAGAGGCTACAACTACAACTGGAAGGAGGCTACAACCCCCTATTTACAAGTTCCAACTTGAAGGAAACTACAACTGTTCAAGGATAAATTCGTGAGTGTGGACACAGACCAATCTCCACAGATCCACCTGGATCTGGAACAAACTGTGACAGAATACTACTCTTTCCCTAGTTCTAAAGTATTGAATGG
>JZKD02S1356945.1:0-11570 GCA_000966675.3 Picea glauca | reverse complement strand
TTTTCTTAAATAGATTTATTTTTTAATTTAGGAAGGAACTCATTGTTTTGTATTTAGTAAGGCTTTTCAACTTTGTTTAATGCACAATTGCTAAGTTTGGACGAAGTGCATGAGCTAGAGGAGGTTCCAAATTTAGGAAGGAGTTCATTGTTTTGTATTTAGCAAGGCTTTTCAATTTTGTTTAAAGCACAATAAGTTTAGACAAAGTGCATGAGCTAGAAGAGGTTCAAAACTTAGTAAGGCATCGGTTTCTACACAGAGTTCTCATGCATGCCTCGACAACTTTTCCCTGCAATCTACTATTAGGGTTTCCACTCCTAATTTGGGCACACCACAAGGATGGTATATTTTTCTATAATTCCCTAGTGTTTTCTTCATCTATAAAAGAAAGAAAGGAAAGGTAGGCGTTTTATTTATTGAATTTAGAGTTGTTGCATTGTATATTGATCTTTCAATCAATATGTAACAAATGTGATTGAGCATTCAAGTTTTGTACTTGTTATTTGTAATTCCTGATTGTCCGTGTATGAAGACTTAGTGTTTAGACTTTGTTTGTTTGAGAAGAGTTCGAGTTTTCAGTTTCCTACTTATTTATTAGGGTTGCAATTTCTAAGCATAGATCTCCTTACCATCTATTAAAATTTTAAGAAGAAGGTCCCTATAACTTGACCCAAAATAGTAGAGGCCCTCGGCTATTCTAGTCTAGGTTAGTATCCCACATGTTCCACTCAATCTCTAGGACAAGAAAATCCTTGAAGAAATTGGCAAAATGCTATGGAGGTTTATAGACAAAGCCAAAGAAAAATCAAAAATGTTCTCATGTGTTTGGATATATGTAGAAGTTAATCTAGAACTCAACCTCCCAAAAGCAATTGAGTTGCAGGTTAGCAATTGAGCTTCAAGTTGACAATTAGATTCATATGCAACAACTACATTACAAACATCTTCCAATCAAATGTAACCATTGTCATGAATATGAGCATTTTAGCGAAAACTATCCAAAAAATGTAGCTCAAGTGAATGCTAAAGAATTTCAAAGAATCTCAAAACTCTCAAATAAGAAGAAAAATCAAGAAGCTACCAATTATATAGACTCCATCTTCATCCCTAGCAAAAATAGATTTTTTGTCTTAGACATGGATAAAGAAAGAGAAATCGCCCTCCGTTAGAGAAAGAGAAGAGTCTCGAGCTCATGTAGAGAAAAAACAACCTTTAGAAGATTCAGGTAATGAAGAGCAATCCAAGAGCAAGCAGACAAAACTAATGAGGAGACAAAAGACAAAGAAGCACAACAAAACTCACAGGATGAGTATGAAACTCCCCAAAAAGTCACCCTCTATGTTCTTATAATTGAGGAAACACGACAACATTGAATCATCAATGGACATAAAAGAGAGTCAAGGTGGGGAAATCCTTGGGTAAGATCTCTTTCTTCTCTGGTCGACTCACCTTTTCTTCTGTTGGTTCTTCATCTGGTTCAACATGTTCAATATCCAATGACGATTCAATCCCTAGAGAAAAGCTTTACTGATGTTAAGCTAAAAAACACCTTTAGATAAAGCTCGAAGCCATCCCAGCTCGATCACTTGAAGGTAGGTGGCCTTAGATCCTCTCTGTTCCTCCAATCCCCTACGAGAAAACACCTCTTAAGCCTATCAATTTGTTACAGTATAGTCACATTAACTATTTTTTGTTGCCCTGGAGCTGCTCACTATCTAGTTGGAATTTACTCCGATTTGTTTTCTTTATAATTGAAATGATCAGTAGTGCTGAGTGAAGTTGACAAGGCGTACATACATACCATATATCAATAAGGAGTAGGAGTGGAAAAGAAGAATAGAACTTGTGTCGTTTCTTCAAATTTAGTGCAAATTATCATGGTCAGGCTCGAGTTCAACATGAGCAGGACCCAATTCTACATTTCTTTATTGAGCTTCAGTGAGACGAAAAAATAAAATATTGAAGGCAGGGACAGGAGAGAAAAAATATCATATGGAGTAAGCGATAGAAAGAGTATATGGTGCATATAATGGGGGGACTACCCTACCTCATTTTTCAAGGGATCGAGAAAGTTGTTTCTATGTTGTCAAGCATCTCAAATGGAACCTTAACAAATCCAATCTAGAATGAAAAGAACATGGTAGTCATGTAAATCACTTCTTTTCGTGGTTTGATTCTTCCCTCCCCAATTCACTCCTCCTTGTTGTTCATTTATTTGTTAAGAAGGGGTACCCAATCCTAGCGATTGAGCCCCTCAAGAGGTGGTCCTACCTGACAACCCCTTCATGTTTAAGTTCCTTGATTCATTTCTATTTGTTGCTGCAGAAGTAAGTAGGTCTCCTTGATTGGAGCAAACAACGACAATGGAATGGTTATTGCTAGGGATATGTCACAGGCACCTTCTCAAGTGCCTCTTAAGGCTTCAAGAGACTCCCAAGCTCTACATCACAAACTCCAAGAGCTGAAGAAATGTGGAAGAAGAACTTGTCCCAAAACAAAATCCCTTACAAGATTATGCATCCCCAAGCAAATCTCGCAAAAGATATGGCCACATGAGGCCATAACGAGAAGTCACAAAACAAATAAGGATCTTCAGGAAGAGGAAGCCAAAAGAAATAAGAACCTTGGACATCAATGCATGATGTCCTTTGGTACTTAGCGTGGATGACCGGCAAGTTCCAAACACTATAGCCTATGAACTGTTTCTCCATTCTCTTAGGCAATCAGTTTGCAAGGCAATACTCTTGCAACATGGGAAAAGAAAGGAAAACTGCAGAGAGGAGGAAAAGTATCGGCCCCATGACCCATCTAAATTCATTAGGATGGGGTAAATCTGATTTCAGTTATTTCTTTGGAGAATAGCATCTTGCCCCCATGCAAAGTGGAGGCAAATTGTACCATGTTGTCCAGACAATGCCATGGCTTTTTGATTAACATAAAAACATATACCTGTTTCTGTAAAAAACAAAAAACTACACATAGATTGTAGGACAACCTGAAAATCGCAATGGAAAGTGCTACATCTCAAGCTGTGGGGCAACTCATCTGAGACTCGGACAATGGTTCGCAGACCACCTCAAATTTTTCATTTCAATTTCCTCTTCTTCCATATCTGTCCAATGACAAGTTGTTTCAAATTAAATTGCCTCCCTACAATGTCATGCTACAGGTCTTCTTTGTTGTGGAGCTTCCTTCTGTGCTTATGTGTCACCAAGAAACTCTTTAAAAAGCAAATCTGACAACTAAGTCTTTTTATACATCTTTAACCAAAATAAGACTTCAAATCTTAAGTGTATCATCATTATTTAACAACTAGTAGCGACATTGAAACAAGCAAAACCAGGAACTGGATCAAACAATCCAATTAGAGATGATATTAGGAAAACAGAGATAAATGCACCAAGACAATTTTAAATATAAACTACATGGAAACAAAATATCATTAAACGTTTCACATATTATTGATGATATCATTTATATAATGGAAAAATCTGTGTAAAAATTCATTTGAGCAAAATAAAACAGAACATCAATTAAAATGACTGATAGCATTCTAGTAGAATACCTGAGGCAGAGGCTTGTTCATGTACACTGCAACCCTTCATATCTGCTAAGCTTTCCTCTTCAAAACGCTCACGCCCCTCAAGCAATATGCTAAGGTATTTATATAGGTTGCTCTGTATCATCAGTTTGATGTTTTGCAGCTCCTCCTGTGAAAATTTCTCATCCTTGTAGAGAAATTTTGCCTGTAAAGATACAGTAGAAAGGTAAGCAAGAACATAAGTCAGGTGGTTTCATTCACTGGGCTAGCGAAATTTAATAACAAAGAATTGCATCATAATAATTTGTGAGATAATGAGATATACAAAATCAAGATCGAATATCCTGTGGTTAAAAGAATCATGTGAGATATTTAGCATTCCACTATTGAGAAATCAAACATTTGACCGGATTCCATGAAAAAATAGAAACTATGTCAAAAATTGGGAAGATAACCCAAAATTATTGCAACATTTACTGCACTGGGAGACTTGCCAGAAGTTATAGTGGCTAACGCAACAAAGAGGATAAAACACAAAACATCCATTCCAGCTATCAACTAGTAGCATATTCCTTCTTGAAAGATTGTGACAGTTTTGCAATAATCTAACAGGCAAATATTGATCACAAATGCTTTTACTGAGCATAAATTTTCTATTAAAGTGGTGAGGAATATATTGCATCAGCCAACTGCTTTGGCTTAAGAAATGTGGTAAGAAATGAATTATAATGAAATTTTGACTGTCCTCAGAAGACCCAAACATGATCTACCATCAAATGCAAAGTACATAAAATATATACAGCTCTATATAGCTGTAAAGTCATAGGGATTGACACTGGACAAAGAGAATTTGAGTTGCTCACTGCAGTTGGAGCTAGAGTGATTCTTCAAACTCATGGACTTCCACAGGACTTGTCAATGGTGCTTTTGGAGTTGTTGGACAAATTGTGTAGAATCCAAGGAGTTTACCCCTGGAACCAATGGAACCAACCAAATATGTTTTAGTAAGATTTGATCATTATGTGGGAGTTCCATGGGATCAAGCCTTCCCTCGGATCATTCCTATTACACCTATTGACAGAGGTAAAATTCAACTTCTTTTCAGACTTGCATGACGATTAACAATCCATAAGTCATACAGATTGACACTGGACAAAGAAACTGTTGATATTGGAAAACAAGAGAGACAAGGTCTCACCTTTACTGCAATATTTTGAGTTAAAGGTTTGATTGCCTTCGATATGATCGATATAAAAATATAGGAAAAGGTGCAGGTGAATAAGAAAGATTGAGATCAATTACCATGTAATATATCTTATTCAGTATCTTCATCATGTTATTTTTTTACTATTTGCCTTCTTAATCACTGAAGATTGTCACTTTATTATTAATCACCTTCTTCATCATGTAAATTTCTTGCTGTTTTATTAATTTTACATCCACTATGTTCTAATAATATATAATATTCGGTAAAATTTGGAAGGGGTAATTTTGTTGTTTTGATATAACTTATTTGTTATATTGCAATCCATTAGATTAACATATATGGCATGTTTGTTCTAGTTTCTGATTGAAAACATAATGTTGACATCTAAAGACTTCTTATGCCCAGTGTCAAACCCTATGACTTATAGAGCTATGATCGATATCACCATTTAGCCCAAACATGTAGATAAGAGCCAGTGACCTTAACTTGAGGGTGGTCATCGAGGTTGTCAGCCAGGGAAACCAAAATAAGAGATCCACCAATACATGTTTTTTCAAGGACGGGTACAACAAATGTATGGGCATGTACTGACCTTGATAGTATCAGTTATCAAGAATTCAAAGCACATAGGAAATAGGGTATATGATATACATTACTCAATGTAGCCTAGCAGTTCCAAAGAAAGCTTTGTGTGGAAAGGTAGACATGTTATGCACCAAAATGTGAACTGGCATAGATCCATCTTAACTCTGGATTTATTAAGCACCAAGAGGGATCAAAAAGAAAATGATATGCAAGACTCTCGGTGCTTAAAACATCCCATGTTAGATGAATCAATACATGAGTGTGTGTGTGTGCGCGCGCTTGGTAAAAGGTCAACAATTGAGTCTAGCTTGGATGGTAAGACGAGTTGTTGTTATCCTCCCCACCCTGGTTCAAACCTAATTTGTGACATGCTTTCCACCCAGTGGGCCAATTGAGGCTGGCAATGTACCAGCAAATCTCGCTCTCACATAAGTGCTTGAAGGCGGGATGAGATGTTTCCAAACGTTTTAGCCACAAGGTTTAGCTCAAGTGGTATGATTTTTCACACCAAAGTTGTGTTGGGTCAGGCATACATGTTCACTGTTGAAGGCATTTACCCTGGATACCATTCATGGAATATGAGGAAGCGTTGGGAGGGTTTCCTCAAGGAAATGTTCCATGAAAAAAAATCTTGGTATAAAGCCCCAAGGGTTAGCTCAATCGGTTGTACCATCCACCCAAGGCATGTTGCCGATGGGGAGGCCATAGGTCACAAGTTCAAATCCGGTCAAATATTTCAGCATTACCAGACACTATTGTGACTAGTGGTTAACTCACCCTCCATTTGGATATTCCGGGAAAGAGGAGGGATCCCATGAGATTTTCCTTGGAAAAAATTATAGATATATGCTCTATTATTTTCTTGGACTTTATTTTTTACATTATGGAATTTTTTATATTTTGATTTATCAACATGGATGTTGGACATCTCATTCATTCTGGGCTGTTAGTTTATATAATATGACTTACGCCATGTGTCACATCAGCCTTAGGCAGGGATGTTACACATCTCCCTCATACTGGGCCATAAAATGTACCTCGCATCTCTCCGTGTAACTAAAACTTCCTTATGTATCCTACATGAACAGAATGGAATAGCATTAGACTTGTTTATTCGGGAATAGTTTAGAGCTCCCACATAAGAAATGTGCATACCAATTAACCAAGAGTAAGTTCAGTTCTGTTTAACTAGTCTACAAAAAGCCAACAAATTCTGCTTCGGTTGGCTGCAGATATATAATGGTCAACCCATAAATTTTAACATAGTTCTTAGGGAATTCTAGACCACGTTGGAAGAACTCAAAGGGGCATAAGTATATACTGCAAAGAGAAGCCCACTAGTGTAATCATTCTTAATTTTGCTCCATGAATTCAGTTAATAGTAAGATAATTATCCCTAGTCCTATAAAATCAATACAAATACATAACATCATGCACTGTAGTAGACATATTCCTCATTTGTTTGGCATTTACCTGCTTGAAAATTGTACTGGTACCAGAACCTTCATATCCAAGTAACAAGAGCTTTTGAATCTTTTTCTGCTCCAAGTATTCTGGGACAGATCTGCTGGAATGATTATCTGTATTTTCCCTTGAGCCATGATAGCTCCTCCGAGGGGTAGGTAACGATAGTAAAGAGCATATCAACCTTGTTAATGCCTGCCTAGCAAAGACACAAACCCAGCTGCTTCAAACTAAGATCTAATAACAAAATATATTTCCTAATTACCCATTTAAGAACCCAGGAAAGGTAAAAATAGTGCAGAGGTAAAGAACCGTTAGCCCTAAAAAAATTCAAAAGCAAGATTTACCTTGCCCCATATGTTTCCTTTTATATTATTCTGACCCTCTTCTTCATATGATCCATTTGCATACACCCAGAAATGAGTGTCACGTGGGCACTGCACCCCTCCCAACTACACAAGGCAAAAAACATTAACTCTATTGAAATGAAAAACATACTATGTCAGAGAAAAGCATGCTTTGCTCAAAATCTTTAAAAAGCAAGAAGCCTTCAAAATCAGAAAGATAAAGATGTGTTCATATAAAAAAAATATTCATTGGCTCTGTTTAAAAAATGTCACGAGTCCACGACTGCACTATTGCAAAAAACCTTTATAGATAGTATGGCATACATGCAAAAATAAAATAAACAAGTAGCTAATAACTGAGTAACAACCAATACTTATTGGAACACTGCTTGTTGGTCTGACATAAGTATACGAATCTAGTATCCTGCAGCTTTAGCTTGCAGTAACCACAACTACACCTCTGGGACAACCATTACAAACCACTGAAAAACCGAGCATCAATATAACCAAGATCACATTTTCTAGGATGCAATGAAACAGATAGTCCATCTAGTAGTTCTGCTCGAATAAGTCTTACTTTTCTGTGGATTGATCTATTATTATCTAGAAGTTCTGCCTGATTAAGACTTACTTTTCTGTGGATTGATCTATGATTGACACAAGTACTAGTTGAGGATTCTTAGTAGCAAGATTACTAAGATCCTTACATATTCCTTGCTCTGTCATTGTCTCTTCTTGTGGATCAGCCACAACAGTTTGAACCTTTGCTGCTTTCTATTTCAGACATTTCTCGTATTAGTGTCCATATGTCTTCTGATAATTACAATAAGTCCAAGGCTAAAATGTAGAAAATGCCTATTATGGCCACAACCCAGTACCTGAAACACCTGGAAACGCCTTGGAAATGCCACCAACTGTATCATATGGCATTTCTAAATCTGGAAACACTGTACGGTATGGCCAGTGGTGTTTCGAAGGCATTTCTTCCATTTCCAGTGACGTTTCAGGTGCTTTTTTTGGAAGTTTCCAGGGCCCACCCAAGTGCTCATGAGGGGCACGAGACCCATAGGAAAGTATTGCTCTGTCCTTGTCCTTGCCAATCACCCTTTAAGACAAAACAAAGATAGGGGATTTAGCTTTGAGGAGTTTGTCACCCTGGTAATTAGTGGTAATGTTAAATTCTCCTTTATCTTACCTTTTCTATAGTTTTACTTAAATTTTTAACATTACTTTAATTGTTTCAGGATTTCTGAGACTGGTTCCAATGTCATAGACTTCATATGGAGAAAATAGAATTTCACATCCCATTCAGAATTCAGCAGACTTAACAGTTTTCAGGATTTCAGGGTTGGCGGGATCATAGGTTTTCCACTGTATTTTATCATGTATTAGGGTATGGGATAGGCATTAGTAAAGACCACCAAGCTATGGGATTTTACATCAAGTAATCATCTATGAGAGTTAATATAGACATGGGTTTCCTTCTAAAATGTCATTTACGTGTATCGTTCGTATTGTTTTGCACGATAATGTGCTATTAAAAAAAACTATATATCAATATTTTTTGTATTTTTTATATACCGCATTTCCCCTGAATAACCATTTTGGCAGGGTCACACTACTAGGTGTTCCCGTTTCGGCCTTTTTCTGCATTTCATGCAACTTAGGTCCAAGGGCTCTTGCCTTTTGGCTTAGGTTTATACATGGGTATTAATGAAGAAGCAGTAGAAGGAAAAGCAGAGGATGATTTGCACCTTTTTTAGATCTTGGGATTTTTGGTTATTGATCTAGCCAATTCTTCCAATTGTAAACTAATCTTGACTTGCCAGACAAACAATAAGGATTGCTCAACGGACATAATGTGTAGGACATCAACTTCTCATTGTAGATTTGAGAGAAGTCCCTTGATGGATTTAACTTGAAAGTTCCATTGGGCCCTGTTACCCCTCATTTTGCATGAACGATGTACTCGTGAATTTCTTCACTAACCTCGTGATTTATCATTTGCATCACCAAGAGCTTTTAATGGTTGGGGCATTCACTTGGTTCTGTAGATTGTTGAAGACATGGATGATGATGTGCTAGAGGTTTTAATGATGTATTGATTGATCGTATGATGTTCTAGTCTCCACTCCTTGCTAGATGGTTGTACATGAGGATTTATAGATCCCTTGGTGGAGCACCCTAGCATTTTGGGGCTAAATGGGCATTGCATTGGCTTCAACATGACATTTGACATTTTCACAACTCCCAAGGCAACTTCAAAACTCCCAAGGCATCTTCACAACTCTCAAGACATCTTCACAACTCCCAAGGCAGTTCACAACTCTTGAGGCACTGGTCACAACGCCCTGGGCAATTTGGGGCTATTCTTCATGCACCTGGACTATCCATTCCATGCCACGTCACATCTCACACATTTGGAGGAACATTTTGATGAGGTCTTCCTTCTCCTTGAAGAGTTGGCGGGGCTCTTGATGACTTGCCATATGGGTTCATGGCATATTTTGACTTACTCTTACTTGGATCCACTCCTCCTCATGCTTTACTAGTCCACACGTGCCATTTTGGGGATTATTTACAAACATGTTGAGGCATGTTATTGGATTAAAGGGAGTCGTCCCTTCTTTTCATAAAGATGGTTAGAGTGTTATTCACACTCTACATGTTGAGGCCTTGTATCATGGATCCACTTGCTTGATTTGAGCATGACGTCCATTTTGGATGTTACTTTGCACATTGTATCATGCTTGTTGATGGGACGTCTCACCTTGGAGAAGATCTAGGAGGTTCCAAACCCTAGATCTAGGGTTGCATTGCTTATTTTGAGGGTGGCCTACCTTCAATAGCAGTTATCTTTTGACAAAGTGCCTAGATATCCACCAGATCAATGCCACTAGATGCAAAATGTCTGTGGTATTTTCAAAATGTGGTCATAATAGAAAATAGAGAAATTTTTGACACAATTATGGTGATTTTAAAATCTGCCATGGGAAAATTTCCGCTGCAATTTTGACCACTCGTTGGATGAATGCCCCACATCTTTTGCTTGAGCATTTTGCTTATTTGGGTAGTTCATTATTGATATGTGCCCATTGTGAAGAGTGCCCTAGGACACATGGCCCATGTTTTTATGCCTCTATTGGAGGGAATCCATCCCTAGAGAGCTACACATCCACCTTGTAGGAGATCTAGGAGGTTTTCATTGCCTACTTTGAGGAGTTGGTTGTGGACCTATCCACTTGGAGGTCTTTGGAGGCTAGGTGTTACACCTTTGACTCATCTTCTTCCCTCTTTGATGGAGACGTCCCACTTTATTGAGTCTATTTTGGTTGGAGGATTGTACATGTGGCTTGACCACCTCATTAATTTTATGTATTGTTGATTAGTAAGTTGGAGGAAATAATTCTTTACCCCTCCCTAGGCTAGATCCAAGTATCTCACATGAGATATTATTATTCTATTATAAAGGAAGTTGAGCTAGATTGTATATAAAGAGTAGCCCTTCCCCATTTCCACTCGTGGTTAGATTTTGCAGCTTCCACTCCTTGGAGCTTAATTGACATATCCTTCTTGGAGTATATGGTTGTGTAAAGGTTTCTTTCTTTGTGGATGTTGTTGTCAATTCTTGAAGCTTCTCTATCTTGGTTATTATTTGGTGCATAAAGATTAATGGTGAAATGCTCACATATTCTACAAGCTAACTAGATCGATCCATTGAATGGATTTCTCTACCACTGGAGGGAAGACATTTTATGGCAACTCCTCTCCTTCCTTTGTTGGTTTGATAATTATTTGGTGCCTTGCTTTGTCTATCCATTTTGGAACCCTAGCAAAAAGTATTGAGTACGTTTATCAAGCTATAGTTGATCTTGTTGGTGATGGTTGCTCCCTTGAGGACCACTTCTTGTAGGGCCTTGGCCTTCATTGTTAATCTTGATTAGACGATGATTATTCTACGCCTTTGGTTCTAATCTCTTATTCCAAATTCTTGAATGAAATATACCAATTCTTAAGAGGCATTTTCTTCTTGACCACATACCTTGACTCCATTACCCTTGTTGGATTTGCCATTGATCTCTACTTCCTTCCACCACCTATTTTAAAATCCTTAAAACCCCCAAAACATTATTTTACTACACCTACTCTCACTACACATTGTGCCTCAATGCTTAGCTTTAGTAATCCTACTAGGGATACCCCCTTGAGTCGGAGGAGAGTCGACCTAAAGTGAAGAGGATATGTTGTTTAGCTGACAGTGGTGACCACCCTAAATAGTTTCCCCTTGAGTTGTACCTCGTGGATTAGGGATTTTATCATTAAGAACAATTTGGGAGGTAACATTTTGGTGTCATTGTCAAAAGAGAAAGCCATGCTTCATGCAATTCGTAGCATCAATCTTCATCACACTGGTGAATATGGTTGG
>JZKD02S1356934.1:0-11570 GCA_000966675.3 Picea glauca | reverse complement strand
ACAGAATATACCGCTTTCCCTAGATCTAACTATTGAATTAAATTGGAAGTGAGAAGAAGATATGTACCTTGTAATCGCTTCCTTGGTCTCTGTTGTTCCTTGCTTCGCTCCAGTTCTCTTGTGCGGTCAAGATCAAAACAGTACAAACCAACCAAAGTGAAAGCACATAATATGTCCAATAGCTAATCTATACATATGATCAAGGAATTATGTAATAAAGTAGATCTCACTTTATGGGAAATAAATATAGCACTGTATCATATTAATTGAAAGAGAAACTTACAACCTGAGCCTTGATGTCATAGGTCTCCTTTCGATGGATTTTAGCTCTGACACACACACTTGCTCATGCATGAAGAAAATCAACCAGTTGTGATGAACTTGCTGTTGTCTCTTGCTGCTGTAGCATCAATCCTCCATACAGTCTTGCACTAATTCTATAATCAATCTCTAGCTAGCTTGTTGCTTGTTTTCTTACTTCTTTGCTTAACCCTCTCCATGAGAAATCTCCCCAATATATACGAGAAGATAGATTAGTTACTTGGATAGGGAATGATCCCAAGATATCTGGAATGCCAATACTTGAACAACCATTCGAAAGCCAACTCACCCTTCTAGAAGATTCCCTTCTAGAAGGTTCAAGATTCTTATCTTTTTCCCTTTTAAGATCATGTTCGCACCATAAAAATGAGTACAGTGCGAGAAGTTCGCACTCCAGCTTAAAGCATCCTGCGGGAATCAGACATTCTTGCAGGTGAATATATAAGTAGCCTGCGAACATGCTTCAAAGTGTGAATTCTGGAAGAAGACAACTGTAACTTTTCTCAGGAAAGTGTTCTTGGTAAAGAGCTTGATTTTCCATAATCATAACATCATCATGACATCATCACAATGACCAAATTTGTGGATAACATAGGCCTTTATTTATACTATTCTATCAGCTCATATCCATTAAATTCATATCCAAAACCCTAATCCTAACATGGCTAGGTTTGTCTGCATGTGCGTGAAACTGCTTTTCCTCTGTCTTTGGCATGCTGCTTTTCCTCCATCTTCCACATGTTTCTTTTCCTTCATCTTCCACATGCTATTTTCCCTCCACATATGGGATGCACTCCAAAAATAGGATTTTCTTTCCCAAAATAGGCTTGTGCCCAAAAATAGGCTTTTCTCTCCCAAAATAGGCGAGAACCCAAAAATAGGCTTTTCTGTCCCAAAATAGGCATGCACCCAAAAATAGGCTTTTCTCTCCCAAAATAGGCCTGCGCCAATAGAACATCTCCATGGATTTCATGGGCGGTGTGTGAAGAACCAACTAGGGACATGACTATATGTTTGTGGTAGTGGATAGGTTTAGCAATATGTGCATTCTCGTGCCTTGTAAAAATACCATCAAGGGACAAGATGCATCAATCATGTTCTTTGAGAAGGTCTAGGTACACTTTGGAAAACCAAGGAGCATCATATCATATAGAGATACTAGATTTCTTAGTGCCTTTTGGACTACACTTTGGAAGAACATGGACACCAAGTTGAATATATCTACAACTTTCCATCCATAAAAGGATGAGGAGATATAATTAGTCGAACATGACGTTGGTTCAACTTTTGAGGGAATACAATTAGAAGCATCCAAGGACTTAGGATAAGAATTTTATTTATATTCAACACTTTTATAATATATAAATCCACACTCCCACTAGTAAGGATCCTTTTGAAAATTTCCTTATATATTTTTCCTCTTCACATTTAGATATGTATTTGGACAACAAGGAGGAGTGAGGGAAGATACCATATGAGAATAATTAAATGTTGAACGATAATCCATTTTTTGGAATACTAGAGACATTGAAGTAGTCATAGGAAACGTACAAGTGATATATATTGGATAATTATATAATTTTTCATCTATCTTGATACTTTCTAGGTGGAAAAATTTGGAGGAATCGACTTGCAGAGATATTTTAGCGGCAGGTTCCAATTTGAAAAATTGGGTGAAAAAAAATATCTAGAATTTTCCAAATCCATTTTGAGGCATCAAATGGAATTTTTTTAGGTCCAAAATTACTTTGGAGGAAGATTCCATATTCGACATACCAATACCTTTCCAACGGTGCAAGAATCACCTCAATCAAATCTTGTATGTGAATGTTATGCCTCCTGCAAGTTGACATACCTTGTTGACCACCATGGTACAAGTGGATTCCACATCAACCCCCATTACTCAAACGTGTGGGGATGGCCATGTAGTGGATTTTCAAGAAAATTATATAAGGTCCAAACCTGATCACTAATTGAGGGCTGAGAAGTCAAAACCATAACCCTAGATGACTATCAACCTATATTAAATACTGGGCCACTAGGAGGAGAAGGGGTTCGATTCTTTTGTATTGTACTTGTTCCATAGTTGAGTAGAGCATACAAGGAGTGTTATTTTGAGATAATATCATAGGAGGTAGGATATTTTGTAGAAACCATTTAAGTCACAGTGTCAAAGACAACTCCATAGTGAGTGCCTCTTTATTTGTACTTACTTTCCATAAATAAGGAAAATAGAGTAGAGGATAGGCCTCACCTTCTAGTTTTTTTTTCTCCTGTATTGGATTTTCTAGGATACATAATGTGTTCAATTGTGTGGATGGTGTATATATTTTTTCCTTTTATTTCATTTTTATGTTCAATTAATTTCATAAATTCAAGCAAAGCTAGTAATTAACTAATCTGGGATCTAAGGAAATAAACAAAAAATATCTAAGATTTTAGAACCATTTAAGATCTGTTATCATGAAATGTTCCAATGGAATATCCATAATAGTTTACAGATCATATTGGTATCATGGTAGTTTTCTTTAGGATATTTGTGGGAAGTTGCAGGGTCTAGGAATTGGCTTTCATAAAAAGTCATGGAACCCTAGCATTGTCAGATTAGTTTATTCACAACAACCCTTGAGATCCAGTAGAAGAGATATTTTCAAGGATAAAAGATCAATTTTTCAACATCTCTTGCAATATGTCCCTCCTCATGGAGGCTCTAGCAAGAAATATAAAACAGTTTGGGGAGGTTGGAGGTTCTAACTCATAGATCAAATCAAAGGGGAAATTGGGAGATAATGAAGACCCAGAAAAGGAGTCGAGGAAAGAGCCCTAGAAAGAGAAACTAAGTTCTAGCGTCATTATCCCTTCACAATATTAAAAATGGAAGTGAAAGTGAATATAAAGCCATACCAAGCTGATATCAATGCATTAAAGTTGGATCATTTGTTGCAGTAATTAGAGGTATATTTCAATGTTCATAATATAGATGTAGAACATAATATTTCATTTTCTTGACTAAAATTAGAGGGCCATACATTAACCTGGTGGGAAATCCACATTGAGACACTTAGGATAGAGGGTGGTCCACCATTAACTAAGTGGGAGTATTTAAAAACTCTCATTAAGTGCTAGTTCTACCATATTAGGTATGTAGAGGACCAATGGATCCATTGTAATTACTTCAAGAAAAGGAAGGGGTAGAGTGAGAAAGAGTACACTATGGAATTTAGAAAGATGGTGATCATGCTAGGTATCACACCCAAGAACCCATATGTAATCCTCAAGTATCTGGGGGGTCTACACAATCATCCACAGAAGCAAGTGATTCTCTTCAAGCCCAAGAGAGCTGATGAGGCTTATGTGCAGGTACAATATCTAGAAAAAATAGGCCAGATTAAAGGACAACCAAGTGGTTCCAAATAGAAAGTAGGACAGAAGAAAGGACAACGAAGTGGTTCCAATTAGAAAGTAGTCTAGAAGAAAAGATGACCAAGTGGTTCCAAATATAAAGTAAGCTAGAAGAAATGAAAACCAAGTGTTTCGAAATAGAAAGAGCACCAAGATGCTTCTAAGGAGGGAAAGAAGAAGTGGAAAGGGAAAGACAAGAAAACAACAACCATTGCACATTAGTGAAAGGACCCAAGTAAATACTATAACCATTATAATATCGATGGTCACATTGAGGAAAAGTGTTGGAAATTGCATCCAAAGTTGAACCCTAAGAACCATAAGAATAATGTAAAGAAGAAGAATCTTCTAGTCATGGATTCAAACAATCAGGTAGAGAGGAGATCGTATGTGTATGAGAAGATTACCTACACTTCAGTGCAGAAGGAGGTTAATTTGAGTAGCCTTTATCATAAGGAAGAGAAGAAGATGAAAAAACTCTTCCATATCAACATCCAGGTCAAGAAGATCAAGGTGTATGCTCTATTTTATTCTGGTTCATAGGCCAACATCATAGTAGTTGATCTGGTCAACAATCTTGGGTTGGAGGTTCATGATCATCCTAGCCCATATCTGTTAGGGTGGGTAAATAATGATGCAAATAACAAGTTCATGAAATAGTGTAAGATCAAATTTGTTGTAACTACATATTTTATTTATGAAGTAGAGTTAGATGTAGTACCCCTTGAATCCCCTACATGTATATGAGGGATGCAATATTCATGCCAAGAGAAAAATAGTATTGTCTGATAGAGAATGGGAATAATTTCATCATCAATACACATAAAGGTAAATAAAATATCTCACTAGTAAGTGCCAACCAAGCCAAAAATTTGATTATTTCAAGTACAAAGTATGTTATTCTATTCTTATGAGAGAATTAGTTGGATGATGAAATGATAAGAGCAAAGTCATCCCTAGAGAGATGTATCTAAAAGAAGAAAAAATAGTTGGAGGAGTTGTTGCAGGAATACAAAAGAGTGTTCCAAGAGCCTAAAGGGCTACCACCTAAAAGGGAAGTGGAGCATGAGATACAATTTTTGCTTGACTTCGCATTACCCAATATTGGGTTGTATAGACAATCTATTCTAGAAGCAGATGAAGTGAAGAAACAATTGTAGTAGCTACTGGACCAGGGAGTAATTCAACCAAGAACCTTACCTTGTGGGTCACCTATCATTATAGTACTCAAGAAGGATGGGGCTTGGTGAATGTGTATCGACTATAGATATTTGAACACGATTACACTCAATAATAAGTACCCTCTTCCTAGTATTGATGATTTGTTAGACTAGTTGTAGCATGCCAAGTACTTCACCAAGTTGGATCTCAAATTGGGATACCACCAGATATGCGTCAAAGAATAATACACCTGAAAGACTGCCTTCAAGCCAAGGCAAGGTTTGTATGAATGGGTGGTCATCCCATTTGGTTTATTTAATGCACCAACTACATTTATGAGACCGATTAATGATATATTATTCCCATATTTAGATTCATTTGTTATAGATATTTACATGATATATTGGTTTATAGCTCTACTTGGGAGTAACACATCTTACATATCATGCTAGTGGTAGATACTCTAAAAAAGAAACATCTATTTCCTAACCTCAAGAAATGTGGATTTTCTTAACAATCATTGGTGTATTTGGGGCATGTGATCGGTGGAGGGGAGCTCAAAATATATCTCACAAAGATGGATGCCATCATAAAATGGCCATTTCCTACCAATTTAATTGAAGTTATGATCTTTTTGGGGGTACCACAGTACCTAAAAAAGTTCATAGCATGCTTTTCATGACAACTGCACCACTCCACGCCGTAACAATGAGCGGTAAGATTTTCTAGTGGGAAAAGAATCAATAGAAAGATTTCAACGAGCTGAAATGAAATATCATTCAAGCATCAATTCTTTCATTTCCAAACTTGAATAATCCCTTCGAAGTGGAGAAATATGCAAGTGGGTATGCTATGGGAGAATTTTTGATGCAAGGAGGTAAGCCGGTATGATATCGTTCCAAGATGTTTCATGGGGGAGTCTTAAACTACCCCACCTATGATAAGGAAATCTATGCACTAGTTCAAGCTATTAAGAAGTGGAAGCACTATCTAATGGGAACGGAAATGATTATCCGCACATATCACCAACCACTGTAATATTTGTAGGCCCAAAGAAATCTTAAGCAAACCAGACATTAGAATTGGGTGGGGTTTTTGAAACAATTTAATCTAGTCATCGAGTATAAGAAGGTAAACACTAATAAGTTAGCATACATGCTTTCAATTCCACCAACATCAAAGATTAAAAATTTGGGAACTCTTATGCACATGGAGCCTTTTACTCATGATGCAAACAAATAGAGGCATACATAGAAGATGAGGACTTCAAGGAGGTATTTCAACAACTATAGGGCCAAATTCATGTATAAGAAAGTGACAGTAAGGATGAATATCATCTCCAAAATGGGTTACTCTACAAGCTAGACAAGCTTTGTGTTCCTAAAGGTGAAATATTGGATCTTATGAGAGAGGCTCACACCTCCAAATTTGTAGAAAATTTTGGTGTTGGTGTTGGAATCGTAATCCGTTAGGGTTATGAACTTGAAATAATGTGAATAGTCATGTCATTGTAACATCATCGGGAGTCCAAGAGACCTCTTGGAATATGAATCCAAGGGTCACACCAATGTACTTATACATGTATCATATTGACGAATAAATAAATCTATGCTTATCTATATTTTGTGTGTCCAACAATGGCACATGATATTATAGTTTTTAGGCCTAATTCTTGGGTGTTTTATGTAAAAACAATGCCTCATTACATGTTCATAAATGTCTCTCTGCCATCCTCATCCTACCATTTTGCGTGACTCTACCTACATGGTAGGTTTGTTTTATTCTAGGCTTCACACACATTTTCATGTCAGGTCTGTGTTATTCTAGGGTTCACATCCCTTTCTCTATGCACAATATCCAAAACATTTATTGTTGACCTTGGTGAGTATATAAACATTGGTTGGTCTGTATGCCTATATAACCGTTCACTGGTCTGTTTTCCTATAAGTATCTTTCCTTGTGCATGCAATCATTCACTAGCTTGTCGATCTGTTAAATTTGAGATATGATTTATACCACCATGCCTCGCCAGATGGCCACAACTTGGAATTATCACCCCTAAACCACAAAAAAATTCATAACAACAATAAAAAAATATTTTTGAACACTTTATCATCTGTGTTTCATGGTAGTAGAACCTTCGATAGGAGCTGCAAAGAATTGGTAAATGGTGGAGATTATTTGGGTAAGGTTTAGGTTCAAATCCAGTTGACTACCATTAAAACTAGGGTTGATTGAAAAAAATCTCTCGATTCTTTGTTACTAGTATCAATACTATGAGGTTGACTGTAGAAGCATGTCCACACACGACGAAAATTGATGATAACTTCATTTCCATGACAAGAAAAAATTCAAGTGTGAGATGCGATGAATGTATTTGAGGTTCAGGATCTAAGATCAATTCTCTTTGGATTCCTGGAAAGATTGGATTTGAAAATGTGGGTTCTCTCTCCATTTCAAACAAGGTGACAAGAGCAGTGGGTGAAAGCATGTTGATGCATGCATTGAGATAAATTTATTTAAATCGATTCAAAGATAGGGATATAAAATATTTCAGTTTTAGGTGATTAAAATTGCCGAAGATATGCATTGCTCATATTTTTGAAGTGCTTCAACATCGTTGCACACTCTAACAGACTAGGAATATTAAAGGGAATAAAATATTTGAGGGATCAAAATTTCAATTCTCCATACTCTATGTCATCACCTTAATATGAGGAAGAGAGACCAAAGAATTATCCCCATGGCTATTTTCTTATAGGCGGGGCCATATCAAAGGTATTGGTGATATATGGGTAGGTGAGGACGAAGGAATTGTTGGGATTCTGAGGCCATTCAGGTTGATCTTTAGCCATATCCTCCCTCCACTCTCTCTGAATATTTTGTAAGAATAGTACAAGTATTCTTTGAAACTTGAAATTAAACTAGGGGAAACAACTTGTGGATTTCCTCTTCAGTGGTGTTTGCATGAACACACCTCTAGATCAACATTCAAAGACATATTACAATAGGTTCTAATTATTCTTGTGAGGAAAGCTCAAGGAGGCCTTGAAAGTTCCTGCAAGTTATTAGTGAGAGTACTAGATTGGAGCTTGGTCCATTGCTCCAAATTGTGTCTTGAATTTAACATAATTTGGTTTATATCCATCACACAGAGTCCTCTCTTATATTTTCATGTCGAGAATTGTGTCAGCACACTCTCGTCCTTTGAAGTTGTGGGACCATCGTGGGGTAATTTTTTTTAGGAAGGCATGATGGTTGCACCAAAAACATGTCACAACCTCTCACACTCTCTTGGAGTTGAACATATATCTTAATTTTCTGCATTCAAATAGACTCTATTCTTCCTTGCATTAAAGATAAGAACTGAGACTAGAACTAGTTCTCAATAGATTTCCATCAATCCATTTGATTCGATTGTTGGTAGAGAATGGCTTAGTTGCAAAATTGGATGAAAAACATACCTTTGACACACCTTAACCTAGAGAGCCTTCTCAATATCATTGGGCAAACAAAACCATTGGAGTGTCTTTGCACACAGTGCTTCCTACCATGATCATTAAATTTTTTCAAACAAGAATTTCCTGCTTAGTGTTGAATATCATAAAGACTAACAGATTCAAAAACATAGACGACACATTCACGAGAAAAATGATATACTTGCAAACAATTTCATTTTAAGTTTACTTGTGTTTTTTTTTGTAAACAAGTGCACTTTTGGTATAATCTAACACCCTTCATATGATGAGTCTACATAGTTGAGTTTGCATTGTAAATTCTAGGTGGAGTAGTAAGAAACCCCGTGAGGTCTAATTCTACCTTTAAAATGGCTTGAGTTGAGGAACTGTTAGAGTTATTGAACACTCTAATACTCTCTTCTATGGAAAATACAATCACCACTGGCAAAGAAAACCAACAGTATGTTTTAACATGCTTGCAAGTTTCGCAATCAAAATTAGCATTGCTGCAAACTCAAAATCAACTTCTTCATGATGCACTTGAGCGAAATAATATTCAACATTCTCAACTAGTCCTTGTTCATAACCCTCCTTTTGAATATGATCAAGATGATGATGTCAATTTAGAGCAACATCCAGTGCAGGAGAAACTCAATGAGAAAGCTTCAGATTCAAGTACAGATGACGATCAACTTCCTCTTTCCAAGGAAATCATCATACCTTGGGAATAAATCAAGAAAAATAGACACATAACCAATATCAAATATGAAAGGGAAGTCACCTTTCATATTTCTGATTACGCCAAACTGATCCAGTTCTAGAGTGTTAGATTACTTCAAGAAATTTTACATTCACCTACTCCAGTTCAATAGTATATTTTGAATTCCAACATTGTTAGTGAGTTAGCCATACGAAAGATCAATGCTTCGATCTTCATCCTTGTGAGCATTGTGGAAAGCAAAAAAATCCTTCTGAAAGATGTTCCAAACACCAAAAATATGTAAGAATAAGAACCACCATGGGTGGATGACTTCTTGAATATGGTCATCAATAGTTAAGAAGATATATTAGTCATCTGATGAATCCATTCTCGAGTATGGTCACATCTTGCAATGGATAATTTTTCTTCTTCTTAACTTGTCCTTGACAGGGGGAACAACATCAACAATTGATAATCAAGATTCAAGTTTCAAACTCCCATCAATTGAGAAGTAACAAGTGAGCATGACAAGAAAGCATGCTTGGTTTGTGGTTTTCCTTAAATCACCACTTAGTAGAATACTTACAGTTTCTTCTAGACAACAATTTATGGTTTTCCTTAAACCTCCAATTGGTAGAAGAATTTCAAATTCTACTACACAATCTCTTATGGTCATATTTAAAATAGCATTCAAGGGCACTTCCAATTAACATAAGACATCAACTTAAGATTCTATCTAACTTAGGAAATGTTTCAGGAACCATTGAGCCTTATAGTCAAGTTCCAAAGTTTGTGGCCATCCATAAACCACTAGATTTCTTTGTGGTATTCCTTAAACCACCATCACCATTCAGTATAAGAAATCAAATTTTGCTATCCTTTTGATTTGTGGTCATCTCAAAACCACCAGATTTAGAGATGACATTAAGCCATTGGCAGTTTTCCACTTCCAAATTTCATCTCTCTTCTTGGACTCACTTACACCCCTTTAGATTAATGAGGGGAATGTGAAAAATACTCTGTTAGGGTTACGAAATTGACAAAATGTGAATAGTCAAGTCACTGTAACATCTTCAAGATTCCAAGAGACCTCTTGGAATATGAATCCAAGGGTCACATCAATTTTCTTATACATGTATCATATTGATGAATAAAGCAATCCATGCCTATCTATATTTCGTGTGTCCAAGAGTTGGGAATACATTTACTAACTTACAAAGGTACGTGTATTGACTTAAAATGAAAGAATATGCAACACAATATATTAGAGGATGTAAACATTGTTGTACTAACAATCCTTGCAACATAAAGCAAGGTCTATACCATCTCTTACATGAAGCCACTCTACCTTGGGAAATATTTTTCATCGATTTTTTGGGAGGTTTACCACACGGAAAATTTTAGGGCCTATATATCGCCCATGGGATAATTTTCCATGCTTTTTCCAAAAAAAAGATTAGTCAATTTCCATTTTTTCTAAAAATGATTTGTCCAAATTCTATAGAATAACATTTTTTTACCTTAAAAATAGCCCAAATTTTATAAACTATATAAAATCATTAGAAATTTGAATATTTTTATAAAAATATCGCCAAACATTTTATACTTTGCATATTAAGGACTAATAAGATTCACCAAGGTTTCTACATTCTAAGATAAATTTCCATCATTAAAATTATCCTTGGTTTACCAACAACCAGGAAGGGACACGACTATTTTTCTATGGTAGTTGAAAAGTTCAACAAGATGTGCATTCCTATTCCTTGTAAAAAGACCATTGGAGGACAAGAAGAAACAAACATGTTTTTAATATCCCCTATTTTAACCAATGATTACCATGTGGAAATACCCATAAATTTGAACTTTTTTGCTAACTAATCTTGTAGTTGACCAACTACAATAATACACATAGATTTAACCATTCAACTACCATTAATTAAATGTATCTACATCATGATAAATAAACATGAATGAAACTACTAAATTTATCACAACAACATACAATTCATTCTCATACATAGAGTAAAAACACACAACAATTAACTCATAAATAACTTAGAAACAAAGATAAACATTTATCTTTTTAAAATAGTTGTGCAACCTACTGCTTGGGATGGATGTTCCATCCAAACATAGACTCTTTGTTCTATATATCAACAGAAAGTCACCCTTGATATGGGGATAAAAATACACAAAAAAGGGTGTCTCTCATAGTCCACTCACAACTCAGATATACCACAACCCACTGGTATTCTCCTACAACTATCTCAAATTTCCTCCAGCTCTATTTCACTTGACCTACCCAACCCAAGGAATGAACCCCTTCACTTCTCTTATTCCATCATGTGTCCCATTAGTTTATCGGGGTCTCTCTAGCATAGGTAATGAGGAATATTACTACTAGGAATTTAAGGGAACTCACTGCTAGGAAAAATACTAGTAAAACAATAACAATCACTTGTTGTTACCGTGAAATTCACCCATGAGTTCACTCTTTAGGCTTGAAAACATGGTTCTTCTACAGGCCT
>JZKD02S1356922.1:188833-201640 GCA_000966675.3 Picea glauca | reverse complement strand
GTTATCAAAGAAGAGATGTTTCAGAAATTCAATGCTTCGGATGTGACAAGTATGGACACATTGCAAGAAACTGTCCAACCAGGAAGTAGGGAAGACAATATGCTTCAATCACTGACATTGATCCAGATCCACCTCAAAAGAGTGAAAAGAAGAGAGAGGAGAAATACTTCCTTTAAAAGACATGACTACAAACTAGGTAAATCAATTGATCCCTAATTTTATAGTTGATTGATTTTTCAAATAAATGAAGGATATTATTCCTAGTACATGAGCTCTCAAAGACTTGGACCATTATCCCTGGTACGGGAGTCCAAACC
The DNA here is from genome assembly GCA_000966675.3 of Picea glauca. Lineage (NCBI taxonomy): Eukaryota > Viridiplantae > Streptophyta > Pinopsida > Pinales > Pinaceae > Picea > Picea glauca. The sequence goes on along the minus strand of JZKD02S1356922.1, from coordinate 201,323 downwards.
ATATTTAATTTATTCATTATACGAGAACAAGTAGAAACGTTATCCTTGAAGAAGATATATCCTTTCAAAGATCCAGAGAATCTCAAATGAAGATTGACAGTAAGACAAATACCTTCTCCCCCTTCAACAGGTCAGAGGGAGACATACCTTAATCCAATTGATCCAGTTGTTCCAGTTGATATATTCAGAGATATTGCAGTAGGGCGTAAAAGGCCTACCTAGACTCACTCTGCAAAGAGGCAAAGAAACATAAAATCCTCTCAAGGCACATCTCGAGAAAGCAAAAGAGATTTCCGATCTATCCTTCAGTCATGAGCCATTTCATTGTTGTTGAGCCTCCTTGTCTTAGAAAAGCAACAGGAGAACAGGTATGGCATGATGCCATAATAGAAGAATACCAGTATGTCTTAAAATAATAATGTATAAGATATTGTTCAGAGACTAGAAGGGAAGTATGTAATGACTTCCAAGTGGATCTATAAGATCAAGCATGCAGCTAATAGAAGTGTTGAGAAATACAAAGCAAGATCTATAGCTAGAGGTTTCTCACAAATAGAGGGAGTTGTTTATGATGAGACACTTGATCCAGTAAGCCCGATACACTTCCATCCATACTACCATCCATGAGTTGGAAACTATATCAGATGTATGGATTCTTTATGAGTATGGGTTTTAGCAAGAGTGTTGTTGATCCAAACCTATATTATTATAGTGTTGGTGACGAGAGCCTGATTTTGATGACTTATTCAGAAAGATTTGTTTTTGGATACAAGTAAGATTTGACTTCTAATTTCGAGATGAAGGATATAGGTATGATGCACCACTTTTTGGGACAAGAAGTATGACAAAGGACCGATGAGATTTTCCTAATTCAAGGGAAACATACAGTGGGAATATTAAAGAAGTTCAGTATGACAGAATGCGAAACCACCGTGATGGATTTGAAGAAAATGAATTATGATGATTCAGAGAAGATTGATCCATAGCTGATTGGATCATTCATGTATCTGGTCAACACCAGGTTTGATTCATGCTATGCAGTGAATGTGCTTAGTCAATCCATGAGTCAACTGAGACAGACTCACTGGATAGGAGTAAAGCATGTATTGAGATATATACAAGGCACAATTGGATATGGTCTGACATATGCCTCCAGTGTGAACTTGAGTTTTGTTGATGGGCAAAAATGACCGTCCGTCAATTGGAAGAATGAGTCTGGTTCAGGGTTGTCTAAGTAACCCAAGCCATTTGGTATAACTCATTCTAACGGGTTTAATGGCTCCGTTGGCCAATCTAAGAATCCTAAAAGAAACAAAATAAAAGAAAAGAAATAAATAACTAATTACTAAATACTATATATATATATGTACAGATGCTCTAATGTGACTGTAATAGGCATATTTAAGCAAAGGATATATAACTCTCATTTATATACATTATTTACAAGATGTAAGTTTTAATCTAAACTTACTAAACTCAATGTGAAAATCACTGCTTTGAAGAAGCAGATAAAGAAAGCACATAAAAATATTTTTGATTCTTCTTTTATAAGTCTTAAACTAATGGAAGAAAATGTTATGAAACAGAAACATATAGATAGTCAAAAGCCAAACTTTACGTTCGAATTTCAGTGGTAAACAAATAGCAGAAAATTGAAATTAAACTAACATATTAGTGAGCTAATGATATGCATCCAAACATCTGTGCGATCAGAACACATTTAACCACCTTGTCTAGGAGAGAAACCTGCGATGAACCTTAAGTCTGTTCTGAATAAATGCAGAATAATTATGTTGACAGTTCAATTTTAATAACAGAAAAAATGATACCAATAGCTACTATGATCTCATGATTGCAAGTGATTACATTAAGAAAAATATATTAGCAAACATCCTTGCATTTAATCTTTCAACGAAAATTAAAGGAGAAATCCTGTAATTGAAGCTGAATAGATGATCACACGATTAATATCTAAAGCATTATTTATGGACAACATTTATAAAGGAATTATCCCAATAACATGATAAATCATGAAGACTAAAGCTATCAAAACCTATTATCATATCAGATTAAACAAAACTTAAATGAAGACACCATCCACAAGAAGCTAAAGTCGAAATGTGCATTGTTGTTCCATTAAAGTCTGTAAATCAAACGTCCATCTTCTGCCCCAGGCGAAGATGCTTTCAATACAAAAATATCTAGTATTTAAAGAGTTCAGTCAAGCTAAACATCTTATCTTGTGAGATAAGATTAAATCTCAAAATGATTTACTAATTACAAAATAGAGGGTAATAGAACCACTCCATATCATATTGTATCTCTCAAAACTATAAAAAACTTGTTTCTATTTACAAAAGATGAACCAAAGAAATGGATAATAATCTCAGAAATGGTCCATATCATCAGATCACCACCAACCACACGATATTCTGAAAGGAAAAACAAAAATAAAGGAGTTTAGATATTATTCTAACTAATAATTTCCAAAAATTCGAATGAGAATAGACTGGCTACAGAATCAGCTGATTCTGTAGTTATTTTTATTTTAAACAACATAAATATAATTAAATCTATATTAATAGAAAAAATAAACAAAAACACAACTAATATAAACAAACAAGTCTTTACCTCTTAACTGCATGCTAAATTTTACTCATAAGACCTCAGAGTTAACTACTGTCGTGACACACTCAACATTCTTTATTATTATGTTTCCAGTTCTTTTCAAGCGCTTCCCTTGCCTTTGAGTACTGAACTTTAGTCTGTGATTTTCACTCATTAATGAGTCGATCTGAGTGGTGAGGGTTTTGATCTGCAGTTGAAGGGAAGGTATATCTATGTAATATTTGTCGATCCAAAATAAACAAACCTCACACCTTGGATCTGGAACAGTTGTTTGAGGATATCCATGGCCGTGTGTCAGAATTCTACCACTGTTGTCTGTGGTTTTTTCACCGAGTTTGATCCCTGGAAAACTTTCGCTATGCTTCAAGCATGGTGGCAGATTGTCTACGAAATCGTAGGCCTGGCTGAGATCTGGTTTGAGGTAACTCGGGTCTTCTTTTGACAATAATTTCTCAATCTCAGAATCAGAGCTCTCATGGACCTTGATCACTTTGATCGAGCTCATATGAGACTTCGATTTATTTCATAGGCTCCTATAAATTAAACTCCCTGCCCTTTTGTTTTTAAACCCTATATCCAAGTCATTTTTAGATAGTTTGCGCGAGGGCATGTTTGCGGTTTTTTCAAAGGTGTTAGAGCAGGCATACTGCTCGTGGTCATGAAATTCAGAGGCTCTTGGGTTAGCATCTTGTTTCTCGGACATAGGCTCATCGAGCGCAGCCCTATCACAGGGTTCTTTGGATGAGGAGATTGTTCTGTCAATGGAAGGGATTGGGGTTTCTTCTAACATGGGCTTATCAACCTCTACGGGGCTAGGTGTAACAAATCCATTTCGAGATAGAAAAGTGTCTCAATCGTCACCCTGCAATTTTAAATGATGGACTAACAACATCCTTATCAATCCATGATGAAATAGATTGGAATTCAAACACTGTCTCTTATACCTCTTGGCCATCTTATATAAACTTCTCAATAAATAGAAAGGCATATTCAACTGGAAACCTATGAAGTTCATTAACAGTCTTATGTGATACAAAAAAACGAGGCCAAAGTGACCCTCGCATGTAACGAACTGTCTCAAGATTTCCAATAAACCATGCCACCTAGTTTTTAACAGAGATATAGGCATACCTTTATCACAACACTGAATTTTCCTAGAAGTAAAGAATAGACTCCACGACACCTCCTATACCTTGGAATTCTTAAACCATTTTTGCCCGCTAAGGGGAAGACCTGTTGCCTGGATTAAAAACTCCTCAGTGATTTCAACTTAAATGTCACCTACTTTGGCTCGGCATCCATCGAAAGAGAGGGCGAATTCCTGGGCCACTTGCAAGTTGTAACCTTGAAATTTCTCAAGGAATTCGTGTCAGCCTTGATCCTTAAGGTCTTCCCTTGTGTCATCATACAAGAGTAGGGTTTGCGAGCCATTTGGTTCAATACGGACAACAAGGTCCATGTGGATTCAGACAAGCAGTCACGGAGGCAACGTAAGCCACTGTAAGAAAGAAGGGTTTCACAGAGCAGAAAAAACCAGGGCTAAAACCAAGGAAATAAAACCCTTGCGTGAATTAAATGGAGGAATAAGGGGTTTCATAAGAGAATCGAGTGTTTTGTGTAATGAATCGCTGAGGGTATAGAACAAAGCCCGAGATTTAACTTGAAATGATAGACAAAAAATCCACTATCAGCAGAGTACAAAATACGACCAAATGCATTTAAGTATCATCATTGTGCAAAGAGTGAAGTTGCTCATTATAAGGTGCTTGACAAATCAAAGCATAGCAACCAAAGAGAGGATTTATCAAGAATCATACATGAAACAAACTCATAGCTTAACATCAATTGATTCTTGGTGTATTATTTAAAGGTCTAGAGTAAACCTCATAACAGTTAGCAATTTTTAAAACAACTAATTTATTGACATGAGATAAGCCTTAAAGAAAAATATCATTCTTAAAAAGTTTTGTATGATCATTTATTCTCCTAGGGAAATAAGCCTTAAATTCAAATGCAATAAATTCACAAGTTTCAATGCTTCGTTCATGCTTTCAGTCATGAACGAAGCATGAAAACGAGAACCAGAAAAGATAAAATCTTTTTATAGCCCAAAACTCATCTTTCAAGTAGCAATGTTCATGTGATTAAGCGAAGGCAGCTACAAAATTTATTATTCGTTGCTTAAAGAAGTGAAAATATTGTGGGGTTGCCAACAATGGCGGCTTGCATGGAGATGCAGTTATCTCTGCATCGCCGACGAGTTCAGGTTAGGATTGTTAGAATGATTGCAAATCAAAGAACAATTGAAGGACATCAAGCATCTCGACAATCATTACACGGTCCAACTTTAGACATATTTCTGTTAAAATGAAATCTAGTGACATTTTTTTTTAAAATGAGAGCCACGATATTCAAGTCAATGGCTCCAATACTGCTGACGGGGCCACTACTGCCAGCAGGCGTCCATAGCTTCGGCAGGGATGTCAATTAACCCACTATGATGCCTCTATCCTGTCCAAGAAATTTCAATTCAAAAATGCAGGATGCTTATGACCAATATCCAAATTTATACGTGAGAATTTTTCTTGAACCTGACATTGATTCGCTATCGGCGGGCCTGTTCAGTACCCCGGTGAATTTGTCTTGGCATCATGCATGCATTTACCCGCTGCCAGTAGACCTGTTCAGTATCCCGACAGGTTTACAAACACTTCCTACAACTCTCGAGAATTTATTCACAATCTGATATAAATTTAAAGACATTCCGGAGAGCGGGGTGACGCTGAAAAATCTCAGTTTTTACAACACTTGTTATTTTCCAGACTTTTAATTTTTTTGCTTGATAACCTTCATTATGATCTGAAAATAGTTTTTTGATGAAACTAATCTTTCGAGGACAGGAAGACATCCTTGAGTCGCTTTCTTAAAAGCAAGGACAACATAAAGAGCTTTTAATGATAGTCGTGTCTGCTCATAATTGCAAAGTGAAACCATGAAATCAATTCTGAACAGAAAAACCTCTGTAACTAATCTGTGTTTTAGAAAATTACAGCAGTTGACGCTCTAACAGTCCTTGACAGTTGTTTTAAGATGAAGCATTATGTTTTCCTTCTTTGAACTAAACTGTGATATAGACATGTTTTATCCAGAAAGTGATAAAAACAAACAATAAAACAAAATCAAAGCAACAAAAACTAGAAAACAAAACCAGATCAAAACAAAACAAAAAAAATATGTACAAAAGATGCATCTGGGAATCGTCATGAAAAATACCTTTTGAGGGCTTGGGCGTTCACCGGGAAGGTGTCTGGTTGTCCCTCTAAATTCTGCAGGCAGAAAGAGCTGGGACCTAGTTTCTCAGTGACCAAGAAGGGCCCTAACCATAAATTTTGGAACTTGGAATGTTCCCCTTTTCCTTCATGAGGTTTATCCCATTTGAGCACTAAATCTCCCACCTCNGTTATCAAAGAAGAGATGTTTCAGAAATTCAATGCTTCGGATGTGACAAGTATGGACACATTGCAAGAAACTGTCCAACCAGGAAGTAGGGAAGACAATATGCTTCAATCACTGACATTGATCCAGATCCACCTCAAAAGAGTGAAAAGAAGAGAGAGGAGAAATACTTCCTTTAAAAGACATGACTACAAACTAGGTAAATCAATTGATCCCTAATTTTATAGTTGATTGATTTTTCAAATAAATGAAGGATATTATTCCTAGTACATGAGCTCTCAAAGACTTGGACCATTATCCCTGGTACGGGAGTCCAAACCATATTTAATTTATTCATTATACGAGAACAAGTAGAAACGTTATCCTTGAAGAAGATATATCCTTTCAAAGATCCAGAGAATCTCAAATGAAGATTGACAGTAAGACAAATACCTTCTCCCCCTTCAACAGGTCAGAGGGAGACATACCTTAATCCAATTGATCCAGTTGTTCCAGTTGATATATTCAGAGATATTGCAGTAGGGCGTAAAAGGCCTACCTAGACTCACTCTGCAAAGAGGCAAAGAAACATAAAATCCTCTCAAGGCACATCTCGAGAAAGCAAAAGAGATTTCCGATCTATCCTTCAGTCATGAGCCATTTCATTGTTGTTGAGCCTCCTTGTCTTAGAAAAGCAACAGGAGAACAGGTATGGCATGATGCCATAATAGAAGAATACCAGTATGTCTTAAAATAATAATGTATAAGATATTGTTCAGAGACTAGAAGGGAAGTATGTAATGACTTCCAAGTGGATCTATAAGATCAAGCATGCAGCTAATAGAAGTGTTGAGAAATACAAAGCAAGATCTATAGCTAGAGGTTTCTCACAAATAGAGGGAGTTGTTTATGATGAGACACTTGATCCAGTAAGCCCGATACACTTCCATCCATACTACCATCCATGAGTTGGAAACTATATCAGATGTATGGATTCTTTATGAGTATGGGTTTTAGCAAGAGTGTTGTTGATCCAAACCTATATTATTATAGTGTTGGTGACGAGAGCCTGATTTTGATGACTTATTCAGAAAGATTTGTTTTTGGATACAAGTAAGATTTGACTTCTAATTTCGAGATGAAGGATATAGGTATGATGCACCACTTTTTGGGACAAGAAGTATGACAAAGGACCGATGAGATTTTCCTAATTCAAGGGAAACATACAGTGGGAATATTAAAGAAGTTCAGTATGACAGAATGCGAAACCACCGTGATGGATTTGAAGAAAATGAATTATGATGATTCAGAGAAGATTGATCCATAGCTGATTGGATCATTCATGTATCTGGTCAACACCAGGTTTGATTCATGCTATGCAGTGAATGTGCTTAGTCAATCCATGAGTCAACTGAGACAGACTCACTGGATAGGAGTAAAGCATGTATTGAGATATATACAAGGCACAATTGGATATGGTCTGACATATGCCTCCAGTGTGAACTTGAGTTTTGTTGATGGGCAAAAATGACCGTCCGTCAATTGGAAGAATGAGTCTGGTTCAGGGTTGTCTAAGTAACCCAAGCCATTTGGTATAACTCATTCTAACGGGTTTAATGGCTCCGTTGGCCAATCTAAGAATCCTAAAAGAAACAAAATAAAAGAAAAGAAATAAATAACTAATTACTAAATACTATATATATATATGTACAGATGCTCTAATGTGACTGTAATAGGCATATTTAAGCAAAGGATATATAACTCTCATTTATATACATTATTTACAAGATGTAAGTTTTAATCTAAACTTACTAAACTCAATGTGAAAATCACTGCTTTGAAGAAGCAGATAAAGAAAGCACATAAAAATATTTTTGATTCTTCTTTTATAAGTCTTAAACTAATGGAAGAAAATGTTATGAAACAGAAACATATAGATAGTCAAAAGCCAAACTTTACGTTCGAATTTCAGTGGTAAACAAATAGCAGAAAATTGAAATTAAACTAACATATTAGTGAGCTAATGATATGCATCCAAACATCTGTGCGATCAGAACACATTTAACCACCTTGTCTAGGAGAGAAACCTGCGATGAACCTTAAGTCTGTTCTGAATAAATGCAGAATAATTATGTTGACAGTTCAATTTTAATAACAGAAAAAATGATACCAATAGCTACTATGATCTCATGATTGCAAGTGATTACATTAAGAAAAATATATTAGCAAACATCCTTGCATTTAATCTTTCAACGAAAATTAAAGGAGAAATCCTGTAATTGAAGCTGAATAGATGATCACACGATTAATATCTAAAGCATTATTTATGGACAACATTTATAAAGGAATTATCCCAATAACATGATAAATCATGAAGACTAAAGCTATCAAAACCTATTATCATATCAGATTAAACAAAACTTAAATGAAGACACCATCCACAAGAAGCTAAAGTCGAAATGTGCATTGTTGTTCCATTAAAGTCTGTAAATCAAACGTCCATCTTCTGCCCCAGGCGAAGATGCTTTCAATACAAAAATATCTAGTATTTAAAGAGTTCAGTCAAGCTAAACATCTTATCTTGTGAGATAAGATTAAATCTCAAAATGATTTACTAATTACAAAATAGAGGGTAATAGAACCACTCCATATCATATTGTATCTCTCAAAACTATAAAAAACTTGTTTCTATTTACAAAAGATGAACCAAAGAAATGGATAATAATCTCAGAAATGGTCCATATCATCAGATCACCACCAACCACACGATATTCTGAAAGGAAAAACAAAAATAAAGGAGTTTAGATATTATTCTAACTAATAATTTCCAAAAATTCGAATGAGAATAGACTGGCTACAGAATCAGCTGATTCTGTAGTTATTTTTATTTTAAACAACATAAATATAATTAAATCTATATTAATAGAAAAAATAAACAAAAACACAACTAATATAAACAAACAAGTCTTTACCTCTTAACTGCATGCTAAATTTTACTCATAAGACCTCAGAGTTAACTACTGTCGTGACACACTCAACATTCTTTATTATTATGTTTCCAGTTCTTTTCAAGCGCTTCCCTTGCCTTTGAGTACTGAACTTTAGTCTGTGATTTTCACTCATTAATGAGTCGATCTGAGTGGTGAGGGTTTTGATCTGCAGTTGAAGGGAAGGTATATCTATGTAATATTTGTCGATCCAAAATAAACAAACCTCACACCTTGGATCTGGAACAGTTGTTTGAGGATATCCATGGCCGTGTGTCAGAATTCTACCACTGTTGTCTGTGGTTTTTTCACCGAGTTTGATCCCTGGAAAACTTTCGCTATGCTTCAAGCATGGTGGCAGATTGTCTACGAAATCGTAGGCCTGGCTGAGATCTGGTTTGAGGTAACTCGGGTCTTCTTTTGACAATAATTTCTCAATCTCAGAATCAGAGCTCTCATGGACCTTGATCACTTTGATCGAGCTCATATGAGACTTCGATTTATTTCATAGGCTCCTATAAATTAAACTCCCTGCCCTTTTGTTTTTAAACCCTATATCCAAGTCATTTTTAGATAGTTTGCGCGAGGGCATGTTTGCGGTTTTTTCAAAGGTGTTAGAGCAGGCATACTGCTCGTGGTCATGAAATTCAGAGGCTCTTGGGTTAGCATCTTGTTTCTCGGACATAGGCTCATCGAGCGCAGCCCTATCACAGGGTTCTTTGGATGAGGAGATTGTTCTGTCAATGGAAGGGATTGGGGTTTCTTCTAACATGGGCTTATCAACCTCTACGGGGCTAGGTGTAACAAATCCATTTCGAGATAGAAAAGTGTCTCAATCGTCACCCTGCAATTTTAAATGATGGACTAACAACATCCTTATCAATCCATGATGAAATAGATTGGAATTCAAACACTGTCTCTTATACCTCTTGGCCATCTTATATAAACTTCTCAATAAATAGAAAGGCATATTCAACTGGAAACCTATGAAGTTCATTAACAGTCTTATGTGATACAAAAAAACGAGGCCAAAGTGACCCTCGCATGTAACGAACTGTCTCAAGATTTCCAATAAACCATGCCACCTAGTTTTTAACAGAGATATAGGCATACCTTTATCACAACACTGAATTTTCCTAGAAGTAAAGAATAGACTCCACGACACCTCCTATACCTTGGAATTCTTAAACCATTTTTGCCCGCTAAGGGGAAGACCTGTTGCCTGGATTAAAAACTCCTCAGTGATTTCAACTTAAATGTCACCTACTTTGGCTCGGCATCCATCGAAAGAGAGGGCGAATTCCTGGGCCACTTGCAAGTTGTAACCTTGAAATTTCTCAAGGAATTCGTGTCAGCCTTGATCCTTAAGGTCTTCCCTTGTGTCATCATACAAGAGTAGGGTTTGCGAGCCATTTGGTTCAATACGGACAACAAGGTCCATGTGGATTCAGACAAGCAGTCACGGAGGCAACGTAAGCCACTGTAAGAAAGAAGGGTTTCACAGAGCAGAAAAAACCAGGGCTAAAACCAAGGAAATAAAACCCTTGCGTGAATTAAATGGAGGAATAAGGGGTTTCATAAGAGAATCGAGTGTTTTGTGTAATGAATCGCTGAGGGTATAGAACAAAGCCCGAGATTTAACTTGAAATGATAGACAAAAAATCCACTATCAGCAGAGTACAAAATACGACCAAATGCATTTAAGTATCATCATTGTGCAAAGAGTGAAGTTGCTCATTATAAGGTGCTTGACAAATCAAAGCATAGCAACCAAAGAGAGGATTTATCAAGAATCATACATGAAACAAACTCATAGCTTAACATCAATTGATTCTTGGTGTATTATTTAAAGGTCTAGAGTAAACCTCATAACAGTTAGCAATTTTTAAAACAACTAATTTATTGACATGAGATAAGCCTTAAAGAAAAATATCATTCTTAAAAAGTTTTGTATGATCATTTATTCTCCTAGGGAAATAAGCCTTAAATTCAAATGCAATAAATTCACAAGTTTCAATGCTTCGTTCATGCTTTCAGTCATGAACGAAGCATGAAAACGAGAACCAGAAAAGATAAAATCTTTTTATAGCCCAAAACTCATCTTTCAAGTAGCAATGTTCATGTGATTAAGCGAAGGCAGCTACAAAATTTATTATTCGTTGCTTAAAGAAGTGAAAATATTGTGGGGTTGCCAACAATGGCGGCTTGCATGGAGATGCAGTTATCTCTGCATCGCCGACGAGTTCAGGTTAGGATTGTTAGAATGACTGCAAATCAAAGAACACCTGAAGGACATCAAGCATCTCGACAATCATTACACGGTCCAACTTTAGACATATTTATGTTAAAATGAAATCTAGTGACATTTTTAAAAAAAATGAGAGCCACGATATTCAAGTCAATGGCTCCAATACTGCTGACGGGGCCACTACTGCTAGCAGGCGTCCATAGCTTCGGCAGGGATGTCAATTAACCCACTATGATGCCTCTATCCTGTCTAAGAAATTTCAATTCAAAAATGCAGGATGCTTATGAACAATATCCAAATTTATACGTGAGAATTTTTCTTGAACCTGACATTGCTTCGCTATCGGCGGGCCTGTTCAGTACCCCAGTGAATTTGTCTTGGCATCATGCATGCATTTACCCACTGCCAGTAGACCTGTTCAGTATCCCGACAGGTTTACAAACACTTCCCACAACTCTCGAGAATTTATTCACAATCTGATATAAATTTAAAGACATTCCGGAGAGCGGGGTGACGCTGAAAAATCTCAGTTTTTACAACACTTGTTATTTTCCAGACTTTTAATTTTTTTGCTTGATAACCTTCATTATGATCTGAAAATAGTTTTTTGATGAAACTAATCTTTCGAGGACAGGAAGACATCCTTGAGTCGCTTTCTTAAAAGCAAGGACAACATAAAGAGCTTTTAATGATAGTCGTGTCTGCTCATAATTGCAAAGTGAAACCATGAAATCAATTCTGAACAGAAAAACCTCTGTAACTAATCTGTGTTTTAGAAAATTACAGCAGTTGACGCTCTAACAGTCCTTGACAGTTGTTTTAAGATGAAGCATTATGTTTTCCTTCTTTGAACTAAACTGTGATATAGACATGTTTTATCCAGAAAGTGATAAAAACAAACAATAAAACAAAATCAAAGCAACAAAAACTAGAAAACAAAACCAGATCAAAACAAAACAAAAAAAATATGTACAAAAGATGCATCTGGGAATCGTCATGAAAAATACCTTTTGAGGGCTTGGGCGTTCACCGGGAAGGTGTCTGGTTGTCCCTCTAAATTCTGCAGGCAGAAAGAGCTGGGACCTAGTTTCTCAGTGACCAAGAAGGGCCCTAACCATAAATTTTGGAACTTGGAATGTTCCCCTTTTCCTTCATGAGGTTTATCCCATTTGAGCACTAAATCTCCCACCTC